>CM045553.1:27204230-27340030 GCA_024721245.1 Mitragyna speciosa | reverse complement strand
GGAATCGGGGAAAGAAGAAGAGAGAAAAAGAAAAGAGGGAAAAGAAAGAAAAGGAAAGAAGAAAAGAGAGAAAAGAAAAAGAGAGAAAAGTAAAAAGAGAGAGAAAAAGGAAAGAAAAAAATAAAAAAGGAAATCTGAAAAAAAAAAAAAAAAAACCGAAATCAGCCGGAGGAAAAAAAAAAAAATGTTTTGGTGAAACTACGTCGTTTTGACGTAGTTTCACTCAAAACTACGTCGTTTTGGTTAGTTAGTTTTTTATTTATTTTTAATTAATAATAGGTATTTATTTGATAGTCCTTATATTTTCAGTAATGCTACTGTGGCCCTGAAAATGTTTGATTTGTGCATTTAAATTTCTGTTTATTGTAGATTGACCCCCATAATTTAATTTTCTTTGCAATTAGGTCCCGATTAATTGCATTTAGGTCCCTCAACTTTTAGATAATTATAATTTTGCCCCCCTACGTTTTTTAATTTTTCATTTTGACCCCTATATTTGTCGGTAATTACATTTTGACCCCTATAATTTTTCTGGAATTGCAATTTTACCCTCTGATATTTATGGAAATTGCAATTTTACCTCCCAAGCTTGCTGTTATTGTATTTTAGGCTTTAAATGTTGCTGGAATTCTGTTTTAGTCCTTGAATGTAGCTGGAATTTGCAATTTGGTCCCTCACATTGCTGGAATTTTTGCATTTTTGTCCTCAAATTTGCTGGAATTTTATTTTTTGGCCCTTGTTGTTGCTGGAATTTATATTTTGGTCCTTTATGTTGCTGGAATTTGTTTTAAGACCTCCATTAATTGTTAGAATTATATTTTAGCCTTTTATTTGTTGCTGAAATTTGTATTTTTATACTTGTAGTTGCTGAAAATTATAAATTTGGCCCCTCTTGTTGCTGAAACTTGTATTTTTGCCCCCAAACCTTGCTGGAATTTCATTTTTGCCATTATATTTTGCTGGAATTACTTTGTTGCCCTCCAATATTGCTGGAATTTATAGTTTTGCTCCCTCAAGTAGCTAGAACTTGAATTTTAGCCTTGAATGTTGCTGGAATTGTATTCTTTACTCTCCAAGTTTGCTGGAATTATATTTTTAGCTTTAAGTATTGCTGGAATTTTTGTTTTTGGGTATTATAGTTGCTGAAAATTATGTTTTAGCTTTAAATTCGTTGTAAACTATGCCATTACCGTAAGTAGGGTTTAAAATTATAATTTTACCTTTTTATTTGTTGCAAATTACATTTTTCACTTTAGAATATTGCTTAAATTTTTACTTTTAATCCAAATCTTATAATATTTTATTTTTGCCGAAAAGGTATTAATTAAAATTAGTTAAGTCCTCAAAGCTTTAAATTATTTCTTTTTACATTTTCTTTATTTATTTTTATCAAACTTATAATTAATATTCTAAAATTGGGTCTTGTTAGTCTAATTAATGTTCAAATTAGTTTCTCTATTTTTCTTTTAGTTATTTTAATAATTCTTATTTGAGGTGTTAAAATTTCAATGTATGTATTATTATGTTTTATCTTCTATTATTATTATTATTATTATTATTATTATTATTATTATTATTTATTTTATTTTTATTTTTATTTTTATTTTATTTTTGTTGTTTTGCTTTATTTATCTATTTGCTTATTTATTTTTTGACTTAAACAATTTTCATTTTTCTTCCTAAATAATTAATTATTATTATCATTATTTTCTTTCTCTTATTTTGCTCATTATTGCTATGATTGTTTGAATTACCATAGCATGTTCATAGTAACTGGTATGAAATTATTTAGTTAGTAGTTTATTTATTAAATAGTGGTATTTTTAACATGTTTGTTCATTTAGTAGCAATTTGTACTGAGTTCACGAACGGGAGGTACCTCGATTACCCTTTTTATTTCTCTTTATGTGCTCCTACGTGCTCCTATGTGTTTTCTATATGTTTTTTTTATTTATTTATATATCTCTTTGTGCTTATATTTTCTATACATGTGTGAGCATTTATTTATTTCATATTATTTACTTGAATTAATATTAATTATTCAAAGAAATGTAATAGATAGGTAATATTCTATTCAGTAAATTCTTTGTATTTAGATAGTTAATGTAATAGATAGTTTATGTTTCATCTATTTAATTAAAACCTATGTATTTTAGATAGAAAGTGTAATAGATAGGTTAGATAGGATATCTTTTATTCTTTTTTTTCTATTTTTAGATTGTAATTAGGTTATTCTCCGGTGTAATAGTTAGGGCTCTGTGTGCTATGTGTGTTATGTGCTTGTGTGTTTTATTCGCTTTTCCTAGGAACTTGCATCTAGAATACCATGCTTATGTGCTATGTGCTCCTACTTGCTATTACTTGCTTTTATGTGATTTATTGCTTTAATACATGCTTTATTTATTTACTTGCTTTAATTATATATGTGTATCGTCGCCACACTAGTCCAAAGCTAGTTGTGGTTAATTTCGTTTTCTTCGCTAGTCCAATGCTAGCGGAGAATTTTTAGAAAATAGGCTAGTCCAATGCTAGGCCTTTAGGTCATTTTAGTATTAGGATCATTTCTCGCGTGTTCATTTCATGCTATTTCACACACATTTTTGTTTTAAGCCTTTTTCCATTTTGAATGATTTTTATATATATACTCTATCATTTATTATCTATTTTTAAAACACATGTTTGGTGCATGACATTTAGACTCCACCACACATAGAATTTTAGGTCATTTGCGTGATTTGACTAGAAATAGTCATCTACTCGCGTGGGAAGCGATGGCGTACATGTCGTTCCCCCCTCCGTGAGTAGAAACATCTAGTCACGGGTCCATTAGTCCCCCGTACCCGTTATGTTGCATTCCTACTCTCTTTGATCATTTACTACCTATATTACTATTTTCCTTTTCTTTTGCATTTCATTTTGCATCTATACTCGTGACTCCATCGAGGTCTAGACTCGAGTTTCGCAATCAATGCGATAACTCCGACCAAACCTCAGTGGAACATTTCGTCCCTTATCGACATCATTTTTAAGATTAGATTTGCATTCATATAGTTGCATCCAAATGTGATAAAACTTTAGGGTTACATTAAAAAATTTTAGACTAAACCTCGCAACTAGTTTCGGCTAGGTTGAAAGGGTGCCTTAGGCACGAGCCTTTGCCTTCCCTTTCTTCAACTGTGACTCCCGAACCTTTTTCTCTTGTTTTCAAAGACCTGGAGTCGTCTAAAAGGGTTTTTCTTGTTTTTCCTATATTTTGCCAAAATCATTTCTTTAAATGAATCATTCTTAATTTTCTTACCTTTTATAAAATATTTTCGGGTGACTTGGTACACCAAAACTCAATACCAAGTGGCGACTCCTTTTTCACTAAAAAACCCTTTTTAGACTCTATTTTCGGGCCCAAAAATCGTCGCATTTCAAAAGTCCCATTTTAGGCCCTTTTTCTTTTATTTTTTAAAGTAAAGCATTTGTTTTGTCACATTTTTATCGAATCATCTTTTACAAAGCATTTTCAAAAAATTAGTTTTTACAAAAATTTACACGCTTTTTTTAATAACCACAACATTACATTTAATACTTCCTTTTCCCTTTTCCCGACATCTTCTTTACACTTTCTATTTATTTTCGAAAAATGGGGCGCGACAATTAGAAACCTTGATAACTAACCTTGATAGCCTCTAAAGTAAATTCATTTTATGGATAAAAATTTTTACTTTTGAAACAGAACTTTCATCAAAATGCATTTATGTCATCATATAATCTATAAGATATGTACATGGTTTGTTATATTAAAAATAATAAAAACACTTCAACGTCACGTTCGTGCGCTCTATCTTTTATATAAATAAAAAAGAGATTGCGCAGGAAAATAACTTTGTTAGGTATTTAATATAGAATAGTGCGTTCAAGGCATGAAACTTATCATGCGATTTTTTTTTTTCCCCCAATCTGACAGTTATGAGGTACCATATAACCAAAGATACACAATCTATAACAAGAATTAGTACTTGTTTTCCATAAAACTCACATAGGGTTCAGACTCAGATACAATACACGATTGTATAAACGACATATAACAATATTTTGTAGATTACAAACACACACACAAATTCGCTTACTTTTGTCATTTGTTTAAAAATGTACATGCTCTTTTTGAATGGAAATTAGAACGGGCAAGCAAAAGGGTGCAAATTTTGAACATTCATGAGAAATGGAAGTACACTGGCCCTCGGTCATTCTGAGCGTTCTCTGGGTGCCCATGGGCTCCTAATAGAAGAACATTCCCATATGCCAATGTCAACATGTACATTCGTTATTCCAAGCAAACCCTGTGGTAGCTGGTGGTCTGACAACTGTGCCGGTGAACGCCTAATGGTCAACCGAAATTATTTAAAACAACGTAGTCACAAAGCTGTAAAGAGACTCCTTTTCATTTCAATACAGTGATGACCTTTTGACAAGAAAAACAAAGCTGCAACATCCTGCCATTTGTGGTTTCTCTTGGAAACTGCTTTCCAACGCCAGAAGCTCGCTGCACTCTTCAACCCTGTTTGTGCCACAAACAAAAATGTAGATTAATTGTTGTTGCTGAGGTAATAGAAACACACAATCAAAATGAACTCTAACAAATTGAAAGGGCAACAAAAAAATAAATTTCTGCACCATCTAAATGAACTCTAACGAATTGACAGGACCACAAAAAAATAAATTTCTGCACCAACTTCTTATAGGACGATGTTAATACTATGGTAATTGTCATGCCTAGTCAATTTATATTATTGTTTTAAATTTGCATAACTAACCGATCGGGAGTAAGACGGATTACAAAAAGAATAAAGCAATTTAGGCGATGACTTCCAAAATTGTTCATTCACTCGCTCTGATATGCTAGGACAGCATCTACTGTGTTGATGTTTCCCATGACATCTCAATAATCCACTTACTTCTCAGCAAGAATTAACCCGTCTAAAAACACTTCTTAAGGTGAAAAGTTCAGGCATTAAATTGATGAGGTACCCATATAAAAATGAGAAACAGAAGGGTAAACGTTTATATGCGGAGACTTATTAATCGAACAAGTAAAGAGATCTACTTACTGAGAATAAAAAACCAAGTATTTAGATGAAATTTAGGAAAGGGAACATATGTCAATCTCAATAAAAGGCCATTGTGTCAAACAGCATGAATCGGATACAACATATTGCACATATTTGAACTTTGCCATAATATGCTGTAGTGACCCGAAGTTAGGTAGTGAGACCAAAAAAAAAAAAATGATAAAATGCACCAATAAAAAGACAAATTATCAAAGAATGTTATCAATTTCTTAAGATAACTTAGTTGTGATCATCTAACTACCCATCACTATACAAAGTCACCAAAACATTTTCTTTAACCATAATATTTTTTATAGAAAAAAAGTATTAATTACACTTTATTTCCTTACTTAGGGGCAATAATACTTCTTCAACATTGAGAATGCATACTTTGCCCGATCCCAATAACAGGGCTAGTGCTTTCTAATGGCGAGGAATGATGTCATCTCTTATGTCACCAAAATACTTTTAAGAAATTTTACACTTTAAGCCTATTTTTTGCCTTTTGTTTTAAATAGTTTAAATAGTTTACATAATATTCTAGATTCTACCAATTTCACCGTAAATTACTATTTTTATAAATTTCTCGTGGTTCTTGAAAAATAAAAAAAAGTCATGTAGTTTCATTTTATTTATTTTTGGATAGTTTACACTTTTCAAGATCGAGATAGCTCTTCGAATATTAATTTTTTTTTACACTATCTCAAATTTTACCTCAACGGGACCAAATAACCTTAAATTTCTTTTTGGAATTTAAAATATTAAATGAATACAAATAAATGGAAAGAGAAAAATTTGGAATCATTTTATCAATATGTATATTCAAAAATTAACAACGATATATAAAACAAAATGATTTGTATTTCTATTTTAATTAATATTTACCTAGAATTAAAAAGCTTACCTCCCCAAAGTTTGGGGCGTAATGTCTCTAAAATTATATATAATTATGTTTCATCTTTTGCTACCATTATTAATTACAATTAAAGAGTAAATATTTTCTATATTCAAGTACGACTGTTGTTCCTCAAAAAAAAAAAAAAAAAGTATGACTGTTGTCAAAATACCATGCGATTTATTACAATTAGGTTTTATCAGTATATCAAATATCAGTATACAAAAAAACTATGATACCTAAAGGGCAATATCATCCCTATAAAAATTCTTTTTTAATACAGTAAGTTTTTTCTTACTGTTGACCTGTCTTGCTGGCGCCAAAAATATATATTTTTTTTAAAGTTGAGAAGATGAAGTGGTACTGCCACGAAGTTCAAGGGGTAATTAAACCAATAAATTTAGAAAACGCACAAGCGAAGTTATGGGTGCGAGGAAAAGTGGGTGACAAGATAAAGGGCAAAAGCAGCAACTCTTTAGTTGAAACAGCATTTTTAATCAAATGAGCGCTCAACAAGGTGAGCAATCTGCTAAGAAAGCAAGGAGAATATATGGATTAAAGTTCTGCAAAACAGCTCACAATGATAGAGGCACGGCTCCAACAATCTATAAGAAGTTCAAGAGAGAGCTTTAGAACTGTCAAATGAATCTAATGGAATAATAGTTGGATACGGAGGCATCCTAGGGCCACTAGGTTGAAGGGAAAGAGGCAAGGAAGTGCTGCTCAGGGGAGATAGTTTTTGGTGTTGAATTGAAAGTGGAAATAATGACTGCATTGTTTTATTGTGATTGTTTATTCATGGTTTCATAGCTCTATATGTTGCTTTATTATTCAAGCAACTCACATTTCAGTATTTCTTCTAAAATTACTTGCGGTCTCAACTCTGAAATGTGTAAAATAAATAAATAAAATTTGTTCAAAGTAATTTTTCCCTGTCTTCTGGGAATTAAGTTCTGACTTCTGTACCATTTGACACTTCCCTCAGTTGAGAATGGAAAGATAGCATAATATCATAGAACCGATAGCATTATTCATTCACTAATAAACTATGCTATTTTCTCTTCTCGTGTGGGAGTAGATGTTAGAACTAACTACTTCCTGCAAGTAACTTCTCGGATTCTACAAAATCACGCGTGGAAGATCTCAAGATGACGGTCAAAATCAAGAAGCCAATATAAACCACTCAACATCTTATTGAAGATGTATATATATATTTTTTGAGGGAATCTTATTCAAGAAGTTAATAGACAGAACACGTGAAGTCTATTTAAAAAAATGCTGTCTTGTAAAGAAGACTAAAGGGGCTACAATAAAGAAAGAAAAGGACCAATGCAGGTCAAAGAAAGAAGTAGTCTAACAACTCCAGATAGACAATCGAAAATAGAGAAGGAAAGTATACAAGAATCACTAGAATTGATGAAATAGGTGAGCGCCCAGCCACCTCTACAATGTAAGAATGTGAGCAGTTCAGAGTAAAAAAATACTCTAAAAAATTATTAGCTCTTTTTGGATATATTTATTTGAGAATTATTTGAAAATTTTTACCAAATGTATTTGGATTAGTGAAAATTATTTGGAGATTTTTTCAATAAAAGTCAACAAATTTTCCTCTCATTTTTTAAATTTTGAATGCAATTTTCCTTCTCAACAATTTTCTCATGGCATCGAACGCTTGGCAATGCATCTAGTGTCAATATTTGATACTCCATTACAAGCTCCATTACTATTGTAAATAGAGCTACAAAACTGTTCATCACAAGTCTTTTTCCATTTTCTGAACAAAAGTTGTTGAAAAAATGCTACATTTGTATAAATAATTGTGTAAAAATGTAGAACAAGTTAATAAGGGAGTTTTATAATATTTCAAATAAGTTTTTTAAAAAACTTTTAAAATTCAAACACTTCCCTCCTCTTTTCAACAAAAGTCACAAAAAATTGATGCACTTTGATCTTTCTAAAAAAGTCAACAAAAAACAGACTCTAAATAATTTTTTCAAATAATTCTAAAAAAACATTCTAAATAATCTATCCAAATGGAGCCAATTTGTATTTTCTCCATCACATATATAAGTGAGAATGTAACCTCATACGCTTTATTATTGTAATTATTATTACGGCAGAAATTAAAATTCTTCCAACAGTGTGTTACAAGAAGTCCCGAAAAACATACCTGCAAAAGAAGCAAGCGAACTACAATAGTTTGCACAACTATACCCCTTGAGCATTTGGTTGAATTATCTAACCATCGATCTCTATCCTTGATATTGCTCTTATCATTGGCCAATCTTCACCGTCATCCACCAGGCATCGTGTTCTTATGACAGGACAATCCATGATGATTAGATTTCTGATAGAATTTGGAAGGGGTGGCAACGCTCCCAAAGTTGGACAGCCTGTGAAATTTAATTCCTCCAGAAAGTAGAAGATTGGCAAGAGATGGTAAACTAATTAAGCTGGGGCAATCTTCAAAGGAAAGATTACGAAGGTGGGGAAAATCGTTGCCTCCTACACCATCCCATTCTTCCCAGTCTGGCATGTTTTGAAATTTTAGCGACTCCAGAGATGGAAAACCTACAGAGTTGGATAATCCTACAGAACATGTGATCAATTCGAAGTAGTGAGGCCACATCTTCAATATGAAGCAATTTCAATAATGGAAGTTCCCCAAATGATGGGAGGATGGTGCATGAGCCACTCTTTATCTGAATACTAGTGAAGCTTGTAATGCGGCGTACTTAGCCAACCAGGAAACATGTCACCACAATAATTTGTTATTACCAACTCCTTTAGATTTTCATGAGGTTCAAGACCTGCTAGGACTTCTTTTTGATTGAAAATGCCATGGCACATTGCTTCCATTCCAACTCAAGCTTCTCAAGGCATGGCTTCCCCCTTAAGTTCGCCTTCTTGGATGACCTCAAATCTCGTACATTTTCAAGCTTTGTGATGCGAAGTGATCCCTTAAGTAACCTCAACTGCTCCAGCTCACTGATTTCACATCCTTCGTCTTTCCCTGCTATAAATACACGTCCAAGGTCTGAAGATTAGTTAGTCTTCCCATATCGGGTGGCATACTATTTAGCTTGTGCCAAGTGTTAAAGTGAAGATGTCTGAGATTGGCCAAGTTCTTCAAGTCCATTGGCAATTCGAGAAATTGATGACAATCTATAAGCTTGAGTGTCTGTAATACAAAAAGTCTAGTGACTGCCACAGGTAGCATTCGGATTCCGATTCCGAGAAAGGTTAAGGTAACGCAGATGCTCCAAGTAATCGATAGACTCTGACAACAGTTCAATACCAGCATTACTCAAGTTTAATACTCTTAGGGACCTAAACTTCAGCACTAGATCATATTTAAGGTTTTCGATGCCAAGTACCACCTCTACAGATCAATACGAAGGTTCTCAAACTCTTGTGGTTAGGGAATCGTCAATTGTTCTATTAATTCCATATTATTATGGATTAAAGACAAATGACGGACATTTTTACATAAAGGATACCACTGAGAGTTGCCATCCACCATCTGAAAACACATGCCATCAGAAATTAATTGTGTCATACCATGGATGAGGTCATGCATTTTGCATTCAGTTGGATTGCTATAATTTCCATCTGAACACTGGAACATGGACCTCCTTAATAGATCAGTCAAGTATTCCCAACCAATGTCTTCCAAACTTCTGTCGCCAATAGGCTCTACAAATCCTTCTGCTATCCAAAGTAAGACCAAGTCATCTACTTCAAACACATGATTGCGAGGAAATATCGAGCAATACGTGAAGCATTTCTTCAAATGCGAAGGAAGATGATAATAGCTGAGAGCTAGAGCAGGAATAATATCATTCTTCTCTTGTGGCAATTCCCATAACTCGCTTTCCAAAATGAAACGCCATCCTTTAATGTGGGGTGTAGCTTGCAATACGCTTCCAAGCGTCTTGGCTGCTAATGGCAACCCTTTGCACTTTCTTGCTATATCCCTCCCTAATTTCTCCAAAGCTTCAAGTTCAGCCACGTTCACATTTAAGAAAGCTTCTTGTCTCATCACTTGCCAGCAATTCTCGTCAGACAAAAGCTTAAGATTATACGTTTTAGTTGTGCCTAACATGTATGGAAGATGTCAAACTTCGGGTCGTGACTACAACTTTGCTTCCAGGTAATGCATATCTAAATGTTAAACTCAGAATTTCCCAATCACGGCGTTTCACACACCAAAAGTCATCCAACACCAAGTAGAAACCTTTTGGAGTGAAGTATAACTTGTACGTCTGCTCTGAATCATGTCCAAGTTTGATAATTCACAAGGTTTCCCTAACTATACACTCAATAATTGACTTCATTATTCTAATGACCGTCAAATTCCTGCGGACACGTAAACCCACATCCTCAGGTTGAAAATATTCATTCACTTCCACACTATTGTAAACAACTTGAGCTAGTGCTGTCTTCCCAACTTCCAGCCATACCCGTGATTGGAATAACAGATACATTGCTCCCTCCAGCTCCATCAGGAGAAAATAGCATGCCAGTGATCGCTCGCACTTCCGCTCCCCCTTCCAATAATTGAATCTTCATCTACTAAAGAACCAGTGCAGTAACTCAGAATACTAGATCCATAACAAGATGCTGTAGCAAATCTTCTGGATGGTTCAAATTTTACAAATTGATTCATTAAATTGCCATCCATTTCTCCTGCAATATCTTCTAATTTCCTACACATGTCCTCAATTTCATGAGGCACCGATATATTTGAAGAAGACCGGAGCAGATCATTTACCTGTTCAACATTGATCTGATCAACGCCGCTGAATTTGGCAAGTCGAAGAGAGAGCGCATCAAGCAGATCATCAGCATCATAGCAAAGTTTGTTAAGATCTTCAACCCACATGCCCCATGCTTTCTTGCAGGCTATCATTTGTAAATCTTACATGACCATCCTCTACATATTGAAGCATAGCTTGGATTCTTGATATAGTTCGTTGTAGCTTCCTTACTTTTGCACCAGCATCTAAGATTTTCGCCGTTTCACTTGCAGCAAAATCGGGCCAACTTTTGGAAAAGAACTTGTAAGGTTGCTGATGCGAATCCGGATTGAAATGCCGCCTCCATTAGTATGCTTCAAAACTTTTAAGAATTTAATGAGTAACGACTACCAACGAAGGGAACAAAGAGCCTTTCCAACTTTTTGAAGCAATCCTGCGTTGACTTGCCGTAGCATGCTTCCGTCCACCTTCTTATGATTATATTGTCTCTATTTCTGAATTCGGAGTTTAAATTGCAAATTTCCACCTGAACTTTTTCCCAGTTTGTGACTTGCCCCTCAACTATCGATTGTTGTATCTTACTACTTCATACTTGCTTAAATTAAACTAGAAAGGAATGGATATTACAACGTGCCCTACCCAAATATTGGCCTGTCAATGGGTTGGGTCCCGACCCGACCCGACCCGAACTTGCTATATTTTTTCAGGTCGGGATATGAGAATAATTCCTTTTACTCCATCCAAACCCAAACCTGGATTTTTCTAAGAAAAAATGGGTCGGGTATGAAATATTCTATTCCAACCTGACCGGACTGAACCGTTAAAAATAAATAATAATTAAAATGTATATGTGTGTTTTTTACATAATCACATATGTCGAAAAACCCTACTCCTCACAAATCTATCTTGTCGATGTCACTGTTTCTTTTCTCACCCTCCCCCCCCCCCCCCCACTCTCACTCCAATTTTTCCACAATTTCACTCGCCAATTTCTCTCTTGCTAATTGCGACTACTTTGGCTTCCATTTCTTTTGCTAATTTCCTTCTGTTGTTGGTGGCCTTCTAGGTAGAAATCGATTAGTCTTTAATTTTCATTGTTTTAGTTGATTTTGATTTAGCCATTACTTCTGCTGCTGATTCTTCATTGCTTATTTCTGTGGGTTCTGTTTTTTTTTTTTTTTTCTTGAAGAGATTTTGCATTTTTCAAGTCATATTTTGAATTACTAGCCTTTTAAGTAATCTTTTTTAAGGATTATGGTGGATTCGTGATTTCTTTCTAAAAGGGCTTGTTTTATTTATGTGCATGTAAACAGATTTGGGATTTGAAGTTTTTTAGGTTGTTTGTCTGACCTTTTCACATTACTATTGAAGTATTTTGGATAAAAACTTTTCTTTATCAAAGTATTTTGTTTTGCTAGAATCTTTATGAAAAGCACAGAAAGGAAGAGGACCAATTTGAACTTGGTTAATGTTTTTGTATCAACCATCCTAGAAAACTACTCTTAATATGTTATTTTGTTTATTCAAACTTGTCATATGGGTTTTGATCATCACAATTGTAATCAATATTGTTGTTTCTATTTAGACTTTAGCAGTTTATACATGTAGACTGGAGTTTAGACCCCCTCTGTTTGTAATTGGTATATGTATTTGGTTAATTTATCATCTCTTGCATTTTGAAGCCAATATTTGTGTGCATTTGTCCAATTTTTCTCTGACAAGATGTAATTGGGGATCCCTAATTTGCATTTCATAATAATCTCTTTGACTGTAATATTGGATATGTGGTTTGCCTTCTATATGTAATTGATGTCAGTTCGCTATTGCCCTTCAATCTATGTTGGTTCATTAAGTATTATTTTTTGTCTTTGGTTGTTTAAGGGGAATAAAGTACCAATATTTATGGGCTTGAAAACACAAGCCAATTATGTCCCTATTGTTTGATTGATGCAGTTGTTCAGTATGAAGCTTGCTAAGCTAATCTCAGTTGTGAATTGACCTCCTCTCAAGTATTTTGAGTGATGCTGCTACTGACACATATTTTGTTGTTGAGTGTAATTCGGTTAATACCGCCTTGTCTATGGAGTTTATTCTTTGTTGTTTTAGTTGTATGGTAGACTTGGAGTTGGGTCTTTGTTGTTTTAGTTGTATGGACCTAATGGTAGATTTGCTGCAGTGCTGTAGACACTAAAATGGAAATTAACTTTAGTCAATGTTTTCCAAAACTTGTGTATAGTGGTTTTAAGTTGGCTTTGGAATGATTATGTATTGAAATGGCTTTAAATTATTTAGTATTTTTAAGTTTCTTTCTTTGAATTGAAATTGTGATTTAGTGAAAAGTTTGGTAGCTAACTTTATTTTTTTCATTTTTGTTATAGGTAACCAATCTGAATTAGAACTAAATCTGGATCTGAATTTGGTAATTCAATGGAACTCCTTTTTTACTGCATGTTAATTGGACCTGGACCCAAACCCGATTGGACCCAGATCTGAGAAATCAAATGGAAAACTCGCTGGGTGATGGGTTCGGGTGTGGTATCATTTCACTCAAACAGGTCCGGGTTAGAATATTGAATTCCAGCCTAAATCCGACCCGCTGAGAAGCCTACTTAGATAAAACAAAGGGATAATTTCAGAAGCCTTTCTTGAAGTTTCTAAAAATTTCACTTAACACCCTTCTAATTTTAAATATTACACTTATCTCCCTTGGACATACGAAATTACTATAACAACCTTATCATAATACTTAAGAAGAAAAAAGAAAGTGAAAATAAACCTATTTTCTCTGTTCTCTCTCCACTGCAATCCACAACAACAACAAAAGACACTCGTTTTTTTTCTTCTCTCCTCCCTCTTCGGCTCATTAACGCCTCTTTTTCTTCCCATCAATCTTGCTCTACCTATTCCCTTTCCTCTCTTTTCTTCAGTCTTGCAACACCCTCCATCTTCTTCCCATTACTGACTCCCACTCCATATTCCATTTTTTCCCCCTTCTTCAATGCAGCAACCCCTTTCCTGGGCTTCCCTTTGTTGATTTGTTCTTCCCATTTTTTCAATCTTGCAGCCCTCTTTCCACTCATTACCTCGTTGATCCATCCTTCTATTCCCTCTCCTTTCTCATCTTCAGCCCTATAACCCTCTCCTTTTCCCTAATTAGTTCCTCCACCTAATCATATTCCTTTCTCTCTTAAGTGCTATAATCCTCCTTCCCCTTCTCTTGATAAGGAAACTACCCTTTCTATTTCTCTTTCCTTTCCGCTGCCGATTGCCTTTCTTTATTCCCTCTACTTCTAGCTATTGAATTGCTGGAGGTTTTTCATTTGAGAGAGTGACTTTGGTTTATTAAATTGCAAGTTTTAGCAACACAAGTATTAGAGATGGTTTATTATTTTTTTGTTTTTTGTTTTTTGTTTTTTTGCAATAGAGGTGGCTTTTGGCAGAGGCATGGAAGATTGTGGTGCAAGATGTTTTAAGAATTTGGAATTTGGAATAGGTATTCAGGCCTAGAATTTATTTTAATCTTTTGGATGATAAAGAACTTCAATGTGATGGTGACAGAGCTTTTGTTCCCCTTTTTGCTAGCTGGTGGTAGTTGGTAGCAAGCAGGAAAAAAGGATAGAAATGGGACGATGGTGGTTGTTTTGGTGGTAAAATGAAGATTTATGGTGATGGTAATTGTTTTTTTTTCCCTGCACTAGTTGGTGGCAAAGGGAACAAGTAGGAGGGATAGAGTGAGTGATGATGGTGATAGTTTTTAGTAGTAAATTAAAGGTGGAAGATAGCAATTGAATTGGATCTGGGTAGTAGTGGTGAATTGGTGGCTGGTGCTAATGGGCCCAAAATGAAGCAAGGTTAACAATTGGATTGAATATAAGTGGTGGTGATAGACTATAGCCAGTGGTGATTGTAGAGGTTCTTTTTTTTTTTTTTCTTTTGAAAGGTTTTCAAAAGGGCATGTTTGGATATTCATTAGGATTTTTTGTTTTATGGGTTTTTTGTTACCAAATATATGGAAATAAGGGGTGTAAGTGTAATATTTGAAATTAGAGGAGTGCTAAGTGAAATTGTCAGAAACCTTAAGAAAGGTTTATGAAATTATCCCTAAAACAAATAACCCAAAGTGCATCTCTTTTCCTTCTTTCTCTCTTCAATCTCTATTCCCCTCCTTTCTCTCCATTCTGCCAAATCACTAACTTTCCTTCCTTTAGCAGCTGACCATTCAACTCTCTGAATTCCAAGCTCCCACCACCCTTCTCTGCTCCCACATCTCTCATTTCTCTTTGTTCACCTTTCTTACCATCTCTAACATAAGTACCACCATGATAGTGATAAAACAAAAAATTCCTTTGCTGACTAAAACACGGCTAAGGGCAAAATGAATACAAGAAGGTTAGAACTTAGATGAGTAAGTTTATATAGATTAGAACATGTGGAGTTATAAACTACGGCTATGCCCTGAGAGATAACTCCAATGCTTAAGTCAAAGAGGAGTAGGTATAATTAGGTAAGTGACTATAATAGGTCGAGTGCTAAGAAAGCATAGGTAAGTAATGGTCATAATGATTGACTTCTCCAATCTCCTATTAGTACATAGCACAAAGATGTGACTGTGTCTGGAATATTATTTTGTTATAAGTGGAGTTCTCTTTTGTAGTCTTTGTTAATAAAAGGTCAAGTTTAAGAAAGCATAATTGAATCAAGGTGGAAAAGTAGAGACCAAAAGATACATACAAAATGGTATTGTAGAGCTATTAATGCATTTTTATGCACAACTATTGATCAATGGTACTAGATCAATTGTTCCATTTTAATTAGCTACTCCACATAGGGTAATAGCTTTCTTCCATTAAAATAAGTAGCTGTATTTTTAGTGTTGTACTTTTTATGATCCAATTCATATGTGTGGCAATTATTGGGACAATGATAAGGAGCCCTACTAATCGTTAGCCCCTAATTTGGCTATAATTCCACTGCTAGTATGATCACTCTACACGCTATTAAGTTTATATTCCTATGTCATTTCACACTTTTTTCATATCTTTTCCTAAAAGAATAATTTTTTACAATTTCTATGCAAGTTCTAGAGGAAACTAAGAGAGAGGGTAAATTAGGTTGATCAAGTTATAAGTCAATAATGCACAAATTAACCTTTTTTAACTAACCTAGTTTTCAAAGTGATGACACACTTGGTAAGTGAATAATGATAAAGATAGAGCAAATAAATTTCACAATAAGCAATAAAAAATATCAATAAAGTAAAAGTGACAGGTGCATAATTAGGCTAAAAATATAGGATAAAAATCAATCTAAATGACGCAATTATCAAGTTAAAATAACTAATTAGCTTGCTTAATGCAAGAGAACAGATTGTGTAGTAGTATAGAGTAACAAGATCAAACCCACAAAGAACAAGCTGAATTACTTTAACTATTAAGCTTACTCTATTATTTAAACAATGAATTAAGCCATAATTAAGCTAAACCTAAATTAACTAACTAATAAAAGCAAATAACTAAATTGAATAATGATTTTGACTTTGAAATTGATGGTCAGTCAATCATAAATCATGATAAATGAAATATTGAATAAACAAGGACAAGACATGAATTTTCAATCAATTAACATCTACCCCTTAACTAGCTTCCTCTACATCCTAGATGATGAATTTAGTTGCCCATGACAAAATAAACAATAAAAATCATAACTTTTCGCATAAATCTTATAATAACTCAAAGAATAAGAAAAGAGATTAAGATATCTTATTGCTTTACTAATGAATAAAGGTCTGCAAATCATTTTCATTGAGTTGATTACAAGAGCTTCTCCAAATATTTTGCTATTCTTGCCCTCAGTATGTAAATAGATGTGTAGAGAGTTTTTTCTAGTATTCTATTCAACCGATTTATAGGGTTCTTATACTCTAGAATAGCAAAAAATACTCTTGGGTCAGGCTATTAAAGGATAGGATTTTATCTGCAATTTTCCACTTTGAAGTGCTTAAAATTTGCAAAGTTCTACAACACCAGCCGCGGCCACGTCTTGGCCAACTGTGCCAGCATCTTGGTCAGCTACGGACATTGTTAGCTAGCCACGCCCGTGTCTTGGTCAGCCGCAATTTTTGTACTTTTCAACAGTTGAAAAACACAAACTTTGCTCCAACTTTTTGCACTTTTCAAATCCTTAACTTCACCTGTCATTGAATCATCCTTCAATATCTTCTTTTGCACTTCCAATCCAATGATGAAGCATTAAACCAACAAACATCTGAAAAAGCTCAGTTAAACTATTGAAGCATCACTTAAGTAATAAACTCAAGAAAAGAGAAAATAACAAATAAATGAACTAAAACACAATAAAATAGCCTAAGAACTACCCTAAATGCCTAGCATAGACTCTATAATTACTACTTTATTTTAGAACCGATCAGAGAGAGAGAGAGAGACAGAGAGAGAGGGAGAGAATTTATAGTGGCTCGATACCCTTTTTGGTACCAACGTCCATTCTAAGAGACAATTTATAGTGGCTCAACACCCTTTTTGGTACCAACATCCATTCTCAGGCTTCTTGAAGCTTAGAATTCAATCTACAAAGTGTTTCTTCAAATGTTGGTGAAGCAAACCAACTTATACATGGAAATTTCACTCTTTGCTCACACTAAACTCACTATAGTTAAGCCAGATGTGAGGTTATGAGAACTATGGATTAGGCAATAAATTCATTCAAAAACACATAAACAAGTAATACGATCAACCTCATACCCTCTATTGCAAGTGCACGGGTCAATTATAGTAGGAAGAATATTAGGGTTGATCCCAAGAGAAAACAAATTGTTGCAATCACCAAGACATTATCACGCACATTTGTATAGACAAATCATCAAACAAGTGATATGTAATAATACTACTTGAAGTAAAACTAATGGAGAAATTCATGAAAAACAAGTAGTAAGGTATAAAATTTACTAATTGTCACTTATATGAATGAATGAATTAACACCTTCCTATTAACAACATGTCGTGCTTAGGATTATAGTTCTATTGGAAATCAAGACTTGTTCTTGCAATGATTGATTCAACTTTCCTACTCTTGTGGTAAAGTTGTGCTGAATGCATGAATAGAAATCTTAAACAATCTTAATCCACCTACTTGTACCACTATTCTCATGTCTGCACATTGTAGGTTTCATCTTCCATTTTTCAATTTTAAGTGCATTTCTCAATGTCAAGTAACATCCAAATGATTTGCAATAGGTGATCAAGCTACTACAAATGTTAAACCTTAGTAGATTAACAAGCAAATACAAGATATACCAAGTCTAATATAATTCAAATCATGTAATTAATTCATCTAATCCTAAGACAAGTATTTAGTTAAACATAGATTTTATAACTTGAATGAACAAGATATTAAAGAAACAATTCATAACAAAGAAAGTAAATAAAGAGATAGGGATACAGATTCTCATTTCAATGGCTCCAATCTTTCATTTTGTCCTTTGTATATGACTTGCAGCAAGAGAATTCTCAAAAGTTTTCTTACAAGAAATGAAAATTCTACCAACACTACAAAGAGAATTCTGACTACTAAACACTTAGGAAGTTCTCCTCCTTTGAAGACATGTTCTACAATGTCTTACAAGGCCTCCTGTTTATAGAAAAATTCACCTCAATCATCCTAAAAACCTGCACTACATAATTACATCAATAGTTTGTTTTGGGAATCACAAGAATATTTCCTTAGAATTTGCAAATTTTTCTTGAGCACCAAATTGCAATTTGAGCTAAAAATGTCTTGAAAAGTTGTGAGAACAAGATGCAAGTGGTTCCTGGCTGAAATCCTAAGTCGGTTTGGATCCATTTGCAGACCCACACTTTGGGCCCAAATTGGGCTATTTAAATATTGATCCACATTCCTTTGGCTTAAGGTCTTATTTGTAATGTTGATCAATCAATTTCTTGGTGAATTTATTGATGAAAATTCTTCCAAATTTTGAATAATTAACCTCTATATTTGTGAGATTTTTGATGCAATGTTAAATCAGCTCAAAAATGAGATAAGTTCTGCTACTATTGATCCAAATTGTATTTAAATATCAAGAACCTACAAAATCACATAAACTTGTGTATTAATTTGCTCAAAACTATCAATTCCACCATAAAACCCTATAGTCTGAAAATTAATTGTGATGCCTGAAGTCTAGAAGAAAAGGGGGGCTAGGATATTTTTTCTACATGAGGGCAAAATGGTCATTTGACTTAAAAACAAAAACAAAATGGCAAGAGAAATAGTCTTCTGTCGAAACCCATCAGTAGATTTTTTTTTTTTTGCACAATAGAAGGAAAAAAAGAAAGATGAAGAAAGAGAGGAAGGAATGAGAAGAAGAAGTGGCACTGACACACCAACTTCGCCACTTGTCAACGTCGGCAATATTCTGACTTGCGAGAGAGAGATAGAGAAAGAATGATAAAGGAGGCAATATTCTGAATTGAGAGAGAGAGAGAGAGAGAGAGAGAGAGATAAAGGAGGAATTAGATTGGGTAAAAAAAATTTAAGGTTCACGTAATTGTAGGAATTTGGAAAAAATTATTTCTTGTATTATTTAGAGTTAATATTTGTTATATTGATGTAGATTACACCATTAAGAAGAGAAAATTAGATTTGGAAATTTAGAAGTTGAAGTTTGACTAAAGCTTAGATTATGTAAGATGGTTAAATGTGTGAGTTAAGACTTGGGTTTTAAATTAAGGCTAGAATACTTTCTTGTGCATTTTTAGCTGATAATTGTTATTGCGATGAGTGTAGATTAGGCTATACAAAATTGAATCAAAGCACACTTATCAAGTAATAAAAACCTAATCTCTTATTTTTCTGCAAGTATATAGTTCAGTCATAATATTGAATGGACTATGTATCATATTCCACGAGAAATCAAATATGTGCAACTATAATAGCTTAATCACTTATTTTATTATCTAAATAATCACTTATCAAGATAATAGGATGGATTGGTAGTGAACAAGCAATAGAATAGTAGACTGTGAAATAAGCAACTTGTAGAAATTCAATATCAAATGAACTAAAACATAGAATCCACTAACAAACCATAGGTTAAAGTTGAATTAATGACTTTCTAAGTTGACCTTGCCTTGTTTGGAATCCAATTACACATGTAATTATAAATTGTTCTCACAATAAAATGACAAGATTTCAATTCTCACAATGAAATAACAAGATTTTAACTATTTTCATGATGAAATCTTATGAAAAACATGAATTGTATTGATTCACTTAAGCATTCATTGTTCTCATATGAACAACTTAAGCAATGCTTGTTCATTTTCATTGTTAAATGCATTTCTCAATGTCAGATAACAACTAAATCACTTGTAAATGATAGCCAAGCAAAAAAAAAAATAATTAAGCCTTAAACAAGAAAACAAACAATTGCAAGCTTAGGAAGTTAAAACAACTTAATTCATATCTTGAGGTTTGCTAGCTTCATCTATATTCTAGATGAAGTGTTTAGTGCAACACAGTGAATAGAACAACCACCACTTCAATCTTGAAATAAGAATTCATATTCAACTGAATGACATATGAGAGATAGAGTTGAAAAAGACTTATTCAAATAGAACAAGGTTTCAAAAGCTTCTATTTCTTTTTCCAAGAGTCAAAGTACAAACAAGAGTTGTATTACAAGAAATCAATTATTTGATTTAAGTAATAGAGAACTCAATTAGTTTTCTTTGTTCACCCTAGCCAACCTCTTTGAAATGCATTACAAATGACTTCCATTTGTAAACAAATGAACTACAAGTCATTTTCCAAGTTGCAAACACAATTAATGCATAAAATGATGAAGATCTATTCTTGAGCTCCAAAATTGGTACAAAAGTCTTCATTTATGTTCTCAATGAATTTTGGAGTAGCCAGAATCTTATCTTCATCTGAAAAGTCTCCAAAGTCAACTGTAAAGCGATGCAAGTTCAACCTCAATAAAACTCTGGTCAGAGTTGGATCCGTGGGTTGATTTGCGAGTGGCTGGTCCACGGATTGTGGCAACGAATTGCACTCAGAGTGGTCCACTTGGCCAACTCAACTGCTGATCTGGAATTTCACATGTGTGCATGTATTTTTTCATGTATCATCCATGAATTGGCTTGTATTGTTTTTGAGGAATTTATCTCCCAAATCTTGCGCTATTTATTCTTCAATAATTTCTTCAAAGTTCATTCAAATCAATCACTTGAATCTACCATGATTTTGATCCTCTTTCACTTTAATTAGTCCATATTGTGATTAAATATCATGAACTTGCAAAAGTGTACAAAAATTGGGCATTAATTAGCTCAAAATAACAATTTTGCCTCAAAATCCAAAAGTTCAGGAGAAAAACCTAATTCTTGAAATTCAATGTATTTGAAGCCAAATTAACTTGAAATGCATTAAAAATAAATTGAAAACAAATAATAAAGTATATACTAAAACATGCAATTTTACTTTCTCAAACTTGAATCATTGCTTGTCCTTAAGCAATCGAAAAATATGAATTGAAACATGATTGAAGCATTGAAATAACTCATACACCATAAATCAATGCAATTCCACGTAACCAAATAAATAGTCATCATGTCATTCCTTATAGTGTTTCTGTAATCCTAGTTTTGATGATAACAAATCAACATATTACTAATTAGTTTTCTAGTGTGTTTAAGAATGGTTTTGCAACATTAAATAGGACCTAGATGCATCTAATGAACCACAAAAGATGAACAAATCAATTTTAGAAAATTGCACAATTGAAGTAAGGATCGACCACCCTTTCAGCCATCCTAATGCACTTGATCGAGTGTCCTAATGCCCTTTCGGACACCCTTTCAGTTGTCCTAAAGAATTTGACAGAAAGCTCCAGAATAGGTTTGTACAGTGGTTCGGCCGTCCTAAAGGTGGGATCGGACGTCCTATCGCGTATAACGGCTAACTTTTCAACAAACTTCAATTTGACTATTGGAGCTTGTTTTAACCCCATTTCTCACCTCTATAAATACAAATTTGTATAGAATTGATGTAGAACATTTACCTACATTTATTGCAAGATTTCAAGAGTGATTTTGATGCAAAAATACTCTCTCCTTTAGTGTACTTGTGATAGTTTGTGAGATAGTTGGTTGGGTTGTAGTGTGTTCTTCAAAGTATGAGTGGTAGCATTCAAGTGTAGCTTTGTGAGGGTTGATTGAGTGAATTGTAAAACACTTTGGCTCAACTAGAGAGTGCTAGGGTAAGCAAAGAGTGATCCCTACATTGTACATATTGGTTTGCTTCATGAACTTGTGAAGAAGCACATAGTGAATTCAAACTCTAAGTTGAGGAACTTGAGAATGGATGTAGATGTCGAGCTTTGCACCAAACTACTATAAATCATTTTTGTCTCTTTCTTTCATTTACTTTATTGTTTTTTTTTATATTGATTATTTGTGATATTATTTGTTTTATCATTATTGCTAAGTGCGAAGTTACTTAGGTAAAAATTGTCTACTTGAATTAGGTTATAATTTGAGCATAATTGCACTAATTATTGAACAACCAAATTCATGCCCTCTTAAGTTGCACCAAGGGCCTACAATTGGTATCAAACCTTGGACTCCAGTTTAGTAGCCTAACAAGCTAGGAATAGATCATGGCAACTAATAAAGCACTACATTTAGAGGGGCAATCCATTGTTAGATATCCCATGTTTAATGGTGTAAATTTGGATTTTTGGAGGGATAGAATAGAGATTTTTTTTGCAATCCTTAGATGTAGAATTATGGTATATAGTTAGCGAAGGACCTTATGAGGCCACTATGCTTGACAAGGAATTAGGAAAACTTAGACCAAAAGCTAGAAATGAGTTGAGTGTTCAAAATAGAATAAATCTCACTTTGAATGCCAAGGCCATGAATGTTTTATATAATGCCTTAGATGCCAATGAGTCTTTTTGGATAAAAGGTTGTAAATTGGCAAAAGAAATTTGGGATAAGTTGACAGTGTAGACACCAAATTTCGACACACCATTTATTTTCAAACATTGGAAGGGCATGTTTGCACTTTTTGGGGCAAATTTTAATTTTTCAATAATCTGGGGGTAAAATAGTAATTTTATCTGTAAATATTTTTCTATCAGCTTTTAGGGGTTTTAAATTCATATTTTTACTTTTATGTGAATTTATTAATTTCTTATGATTTTTTGGATTTAAATGGTATTCTTTATATTTTTACCAGCACAAGGGCAAAATGGTAATTCCATCTCGCGGATACCATTTTAGCTCATTTTAAGTTCCAAATTCATTTTTCAAATTCTTCAGGCATGTTTCTGAATTTTCTTAATTTTTTCAGAGACGATTACTATTTTTTCTGTGAACTTTCATTGTCCAAGGGCAAAATCGTCATTTTACAAATTAAATTCATTTTTCACCAATTTTGAGTCAAAAATGTATTTTTCAGTGTTTTAAGCTTATTTTTAATTTTTTGGTAATTTTTTGAGGTCAATAACTATTTTTCTGTGAATTTTCATTGCCCAAGGGCAAAATCGTCACTTTACAAATTAAATTCATTTTTCACCAATTTTGAGTCAAAAATAAATTTTCTAATGTTTTGAGCTTATTTGTAATTTTTGATAAATTTTTTTAGGGCAATAACTTTTTTTCTGTGAATTTTCATTATTCGAGGGCAAAATCGTCATTTTACACCTTGACCGCGTTTTTATCAGTTTTGAGCTCTAGTTTTTATTTTTGAAATTTATTGTGAATTCTTTTTGAAAATTTAGAGATCGTTATCATATTCCTTGTATCAATTTTTAAGTCTAAGGTTAAAAGATATATATTTTAAATAAAATTAGCATTTTTTAATACCGGTGGCATTCTCGTTATTTTACAGTATTCTTGGCCAACAAGACAAATGGCCTATAAATACTCTCTCTAATCAGCAGAAAAAAAAGGAGAAAAAATGGAAAAACCCTAAAACGCTTTTGCTTTTGTGATTTTTAGATTAAAACACACACAAAAACACCAAAAAACACACACAGAGTAGCCGTTTTCTTCATTGTGCCATCTATTGTTCATCGTCATTCAAGAGATCGGCACTGTTCATCATCAGATTTTTCTTCCAGCTTCCAAAAGGTAACTTCTTATCTCTTTTCCTTTTGTTTTGATCCATTTTCTTTCATTATGTAAAGCTAATTATGTTTTAATTGTTTGGAATTTTGGTTGATTTTGTTTAGATTTTTTTTAATTTTGTCTCTGGTTTTAGTTTATTTTTGGTTATACTTCTTCTCTTCTGTCCTCCACTGCGTCCCTCAATCTCACTTCCTCCTGAAACACAGACCATGGCCTTTCACCAACGTTAACCACCCTCTGCCGTCAACATTCAGTTACCAGAACCACCAGTTAACCCTCCCCTACAACCAATCACAGGTCTAGCTTCCACTACCCAATATAGCCAGATCACCACCAGAAACACGTCACTGTCCCCCACAACGTAGCAAAGTCACAGAATCACCCCATTGCCCATAACCTGCAAAAACAAGTCAAGGAAAATAGCCCAATTTCATTCAAATGCTCCCAATACAACAGCAACAATATATACCCAGAACAACCCCATCACCTCAAGAACACCTGCCAAAATCACAGCTACCTACTAACCTGCAAAGACAGCTAATCACCAAGTACAGTTACACCACCGCACATATTTATCAGCCCCAACCCTACCCACCGTCAGTACCCATCCCCTGTCTCCACTAGTCCATCAGAAAAACAAGCCTAGCAATCAAGCCCTCTAATTGCTAGAACCTAGCCCAGACCAGAACTGCCTCTTTCAATCCAATTTCCACCACCACCTTCGACTATTGCCACAACCAGTCAAATTACAATCCCAAACCACTCATCATCTCACGCACATTAGCAATTCACAACCCAAACAAGCAAATTCAAGTCTTCCCTGCACCACTACCTGAAGCCACATTTATCATACCAACGATCAAATAACTTGCAAAAACAAGAAAACCTGCAAAAACAAGAAAACAAGCCCAACTGACACCAGGTTCAATTCACAGCTCCACTACCCCCTCCCCACGTTCAACAACCACCTCCAAACGCACCACCGAACCACTCTAGTTCTCCCCACAACAGCCCCTACAAACAGAACCACCACTTACAGCATCCACCACCGCCAGTCCTTCACCACCAATTTCTACAAGAAAACCCACCTCGCAACAACCCACTAAACACCTCAGCCTCCAATCCCCTATCAAATCAGCCATAGTTTCACCACAATCCACCCATTCTCATCACCTTCATCTTCCCTCTCACTGAAATCCCCTTCCCGTGCCACAGCACACCACTGCGAGAAAGAGGGGAGGAACTAGTAGAGAAGAGAGGAAAGAAATTTGGAAAGTGGGTTTTCGAATAGGAAAATGGAGAAATTCAGAGAGAAGGGAGAAAGGGGGAAAGTTAGAGAAGAGAAAGGAGAAATAGAGAGTGAGAGTGAGCTAGTATGATCGGGGACGAAGAAAGAAAAGAGAAAGAAGAGTGAGAAGAGGGATGTAGAATAAAAAGAGAGAGAAGCACAGAGAAGGAAAACAAGAGAAAGAGAGCAGAAAAATGGAGAGGAAGGAACCAGAAAGAAGGGAATTGGGTCAAAGAAGAGAGAAGGAGAAAAACTGGAAAGAAGAAAAAAGCAACGGGAGAAAGAGAGATCAGAAAGAAGAAGAGAAAATAGAAGAAAAAGAAGAAAAAAAAGGGAAAGATGATTTGGGAAAAGGGGATTTGTTTTATTTTTTGGGTCTGAAATATATTTGGAATTTATGTTTAATGGGTTCAAAGATTTTGTTAAATTGATTTGATGTGTAACAAGTATTTGCATTTTAGTCTTTAGACTTTTAATCAGTTTCTAAATCCCCTAAGTTTTTTTATTATTTTATACAGTTGAGTCCTCCATAATTTTTGATTGACCCCCTTGTTTTAATCCCCATTAAGTTGCTGAAATTTTACTTTTGCCCCCTTCCAATTAGTGTTAATATATACAATTGTGCCCCATGCTTATTTGAATTTATTATTTGGCCCCTATAGTCTATGTGAATTCGACTTTTTAAATCTGTAGTTTTATAGAATTTATGTGTTTAGACATAATTTTGTTAGTATTTTATATTCTTAGCCTTTATTTCTATATATTATGGTACCTTGACTTGTGTGTTCATCTTTATTAAGTATTGGTACCTGGGATTTCCGAGAAGGTATCCCTATCTCTTATTGATTTGTCTTTTATGTGCTCCAATGTGCTCTACTGTGATTTTATGCATTATTTTATCATCATTATTTGGTATGCTCTTTGTGTATTTATTTCTTTCATGCAATTTCATTTTTAATCTTATTATTTCTTTATTATTATTTTGGAAAAAATATAATATTTTGTATTTAGCTAGTCAATGTAATAGATAGAGTATTTTTCTCATATTTCTAGCAAAATTTTGTATTTAGATAGCAAGTGTAATAGATAGAGCATTTTTTTAATCTTTCCCCCTAAATTGTAAATCAAGCCCCCTGGTGTAATAGTTAGGGTTTATTTGCTTTTGCGTGCTTACGTGTTTATTTCTTTTACCGCTTTCCTTAGGATTTTTGCATCTAGAATATTATGCTTATGTGTTATGTGCTCCTATGTGACCTTATATGTTTTTATATGTTTCATTTGCTTTTAATTCATGCTTTAATATTTAATTCATGATTTAAGGTATTCCGTCACCACACTAGTCCAACGCTAGTTGTGGCTTTATTTTCTCTCGCTAGTCCAACGCTAGTGGGATTTTTTAGAATGGGCTAGTCCAACGCTAGACCCTTAAGACATTTTAGTGCTAGGTGCATTCGTGTGCATTTCACATTTCACATACTTCTAGTTTTCTTTCCATTTTGCGTGATTTTTATTATTATTATTACTATTATTTATTTATTTATTTTTTACACATCTTCAAATGCATGACATCTAGGTTTTATTTCACTTAGACTTTAGGACATTTGTATGATTCGACTAGAAATAGTCGTCTACTCATGTGGGAAGCGGTGGCGTACCGGCCGTTCCCCCCTCCATGAGTACGAATATTCAGTCACGAGATATTAGTCCCCCGTACCCGACATGTTGCATGCTTACCTTCTTTCTTCACTTACTATATATTATTATTTTCTTTCTTTTTGCATCACATTTTGCATAAACTCGTGACTCCCTCGAGGTCTCGACTCGAGTTTCGCAATTAATGCGATAATTCCGACCAAGCTTCGACGGGACATTTCAACCCTCCCGATATTCACATTTAGACTTAGGATTTGCATTCATTTAGATACATCCGGACGCGATAGAATATAGGGTTAATTTAGAAAATTTTGATTAAACCTCGCAACTAGCCTCGGCTAGGTTGAAAGGGTGCCTTAGGCGCAAGCCTTTGCCTTCCCTTTCTTCAAATGTAACTCCCGGACCTTTTTCTCTCGTTTTTTCGTAGGCCGGAGTCGGAAAAGGGTTTTTAATAATTTTTCTAAAATTTTACTTTTTGTCTTGTTTAAATGATTTTTCGGGTGACTTGGTACATCCTAACTCAGTACCAAGTGACGACTCCAGTTTAAAAATAAAATGCTTTTTCAAAAATTATTTGGCCAAACCTGTCGCATTTTTAGTCCCGGCCTTGTTTTATTTTAAAATACTATTTTTTTAAAAATACATCTTTTTTTACTAAAATTTGATTTTTCTCACACACGCACGGTTTTGCTAAAAACCTTTATTTTCAAAAAGGTCACCGAAACCGGATCGTCTTTTCGGGACGCGACAGTCACGACCCCACTAGTACCTTTTTCCTTACGATTTTTAGGACACGACAGAGAGATTTCGTGAAGGAAGTGGTGATATGAAAGAGCATAAGAAATCTCTACTTGTAGTCAAATATGAATCATTTAGAATGGAACCTCATGAGAATATCGATAATATGTACCGTAGGTTCAATGGCATTGTCAAAGATTTAGAAGAACTTGGCAAAGAATATTCATTGAGTGAGAAAAATAGAAAATTTTGAATGCCTTGCCTATGGAATGGGAATTTAAAGTTATTGCCATTGAAAAAGCCTAGAATTTAAATTCCATGCCTGTTGATTCTGTTATAAGTTTACTAACCTCTCATGAATTGAAACTTAAATTTAAAATCCAAGATGATGATGAGACAAGGATCAAGAGGGGCATTGCACTTAAGGCTTCTCAAGACGAGGAAGATAAAGATGTGGATTAGAGTGATCTAGCTCTTATTACTAAGGGGATCAAGAAATATCTTATCAACAAAAAAAGTGGAAGAAGAAGAAAGCATTTCAATAATTTTCAAATTTCTTGGGAGGATTGCAACTCCGATGGAGAAATTGAAGAAAATGAGACGGCTTAAATGGCCTTTATGACCATTCGTGATAAAGAGATAGCTTCTAGTAACTCATCTCATGATGATTATGAAGGTTTTGATGATAATGATCCAGAAGCTTTTGTCATTAAATTGCATGATAGTCTTAAGGAGCCATATACTAGGACTAAAGTTTTGAAAAACAAAATAAATATTTTATTAAATGAGAACTCAAAGCTTTTTCAAGAAAATGGTACATTGAAAAAGGAAAATGATGTTTTCACAAATAGAATTGAGCTTGATTTCAAAAGGGATGATTTAAAACAAAGATTAGAAGAAAAGAAGAAGTTTTATAAAAAGATAAAAAAGGAACAAATATTGTTGAGACAAATAATAGATGATCTTAGCAATTTCCTTCAAAATGAAAAACAAAATGTTTTTGAAAAGCAAAAGGTTAGGGAAATGTCTCTTAACAAAAATTATACTACTTTTATGAAAGATAGCATTTGTTTTATTAAATATTCTTTGGTTAGAGATTCCAATGTGACTTGCTTTTATTGTCATCAACATGGACACATGATACTATCCTAGAAGCCAAAGCTCAAGTTGACAAATACATTTATATTGTTTCAAGGGCATTATCGAAGCGGAGGCCTTTGCCAACCCTTAATGGAGGCTTAGAAGCATCAAGAATGGACAAAAATGGCTGGAGGAAGAGGCCATCAAAGATAAGGAAGAGTACACTGGCGGTTGGGAAGCAGAGGAAGCCAAGGATGATGGCTGGTGGTGAGCCGTGGGTAGTGAAAGGCGAGATGTGGCTGGCTTCAGGATGCCCATGGCTCAGGATTTCAAAACCTTCTTATTAAGGCTGTGAGGAAGGCCGTGTCGTGGCCTAGGCCGCAGCTTTCATCCGAAACTTTACATTTTCTTTTGTTTTATGCTTTTTTACTTAGTTTTTCACTTGTAATATACTGGTTACTTTCCATATCAGTTGTTTAGAGTATTTTTGCCTGTATAAGGTGAATTATTATCATTGTTTTAGATATAACGTTGATGTTGAATAAAAATTTGTGAGGTTTTTCCCCCTTTGGTTTTCTTTGTGATATCTTAATTCTTCGAGTGATTCGTTGAGTTATTGTGATATCTTAAGTTCTAATCAACACGTGGGGTTGGGGTTTGAGATCTTGTTCAAACTAGTTTCAATTTTCGAGTAGAATTGGGGATAGGTTATTTTTAAATACACAAGAACGATCCTATGGGAGGATTGTCCTGTGGATTGCATTCTTTATGAAGGTTCCCATTACGAGATTAATGTGAGGTCTTAGGGCGGATTGCGTCAATTGGTATCAGAGCTTCTGCGTTCTTGGTATCAGGTATATTCAATCCATCTCTTGAATTTTGATTCTTTTCTCTTTATTTTTTTTTTTTGTCAAATTCCTGTAGTACTTCTTGTATTTGCCCATTGTTCTTGACCAATTTTCATACCTAGGTTTTTTTTTTTTTTTTTATTGTGGTGGGTTTTGTGTTTTGTTTCCTATCGTGATTGGGGATTGTTGCTTTGCATAATTTTTCTTATTATTAATCCATTTTCCTGCAATACTCCTGCAATTTTTTTTGCAATTGCCTGCGATTTTCATTGCATTCTTTAGTGTTGTCTTTGGTTTAGAGCGTCTAGAAACCCTAAAAAGTTCGTGTCTTTTGCCTCTTCTTGATTGGGCTATTGATTATTGGTGATTTGTTAACTATTTATTAACAAAAATCATCAAAAGTCTCATTCCATTATGTAAAAAAAAAAATCACTATTTATCGTTACTGTAACATCACTGTTCATTGGTACTGTTCATTCAAAATTTTCTATCCAATTTTTCTTGTCTTGGGTTGTGAGTGTTAGTGTGGGTAATGTTCTCCTCATAATAATTCTTGCCTCAGTTGAGTGTATATCCCTTTTTTTCCATTAAGTCCATTTGTTTTATTTAAAATTCGTCATGTCTAACGAGGGAGAATCTAAGGCGTTTGACCTCAAAAATTTTGCTGAAACAATTAATGCTAGCATCTAGTAGGGCATTAGACAGGCAGTGGAAGCTACATGTGCGCAAAGGGAAAGACGTTGCCATTCATACTCTAGGTCAAGGAGCAGCCATAGAAGCCACCAAAGAAGGTATTCAATATCAGAATCAGAAGGTTTTAATGATGAAGGGGTGGCTGATAGGAGGCACAGACGAGGAGAGCATACTCGTGATGGCAACAGTGGGAGCATCAAGATGAAGATCCCAACCTTCCAAAGACGAAATGATTCAGAGCTCTATCTGGAATGGGAACGAAAGGTGGAATATGTATTTGACTGCGACCACTACTCAAAAGAAAAAAAGGTGAAATTGGTTGCAGTGGAGTTCTCTGATTACGCCAAAGTGTGGTGGGACCAGTTGGCTACCACTAGAAAGAGATATGGAGAGCGATCTGTCCGCACATGGGAGAAAATAAAGACAGTCATGCGGAAGAGGTTCGTACCTAGCCACTGCTACAGAGAGCTGCACTAGAAGCTACAATCCATGTCACAAGGTGGTCGTACAGTGGATGACTATTGCAAGGATATGGAGTTAGTAATGATTCGTGCTAATGTGGTGAAGGATCGGGAGGCGACAATAGCCAGATTTTTAGCTGGGTTGAACCAAGACATCTGAGAGAAAGTGGAGTTGTAATCCTATGTCGGTATCGATGACCTGGTTCAAAAGGCTAAAACAGTGGAGAAGCAGCTCAAAGCTAGAAGAAAAGATGATAGAGGCTCTTTCTATAGGAAGTCAAGATGGCAGGATAGACCGTCTATGGGACGAGATGATCGAAGTGACATGAGGCCAAGGGATGTTGTCAGGCCAAAGGAGGGCACGGGTGACGGCAAAGGGTAGATGAAGGTACCTATAAGAACTCGTGACATCCAGTGCTTCAAGTACTAAGGACCTGGTCACGTGGCATTCTAGTGTTCTAACACTAGGACCATGATTGTGTTGGTTAGAGGTCACATAGAGAGTGTTTCTTCAGATGATGAGAAGATGCCACCACTGGAGGGAGGTAGTGATAGTGAAGGTCCTATTAGCTATAAAGCTGACAAAGGTGAGCTTCTATTTGCGATAAAAGCTTCAGATAAGCTTCCTAAGGAAATTGGGCCTGACTTGTAGAGGGAGTCGATCTTTCACACTCGCTGTCTCATTAGAGACAAGGTATGCAGCATTGCCGTTGACTTTGGTAGTTGCACTAGCCTGGTGAATTCATTATTGATAGATGAGCTTGGTTGGAGAACAATGAAGCACCCTAAGCCTTATAGACTGCAATGGGTGCGGGATAGTGGCGAGCTTAAAGTGACCAAGCAAGTTGAGGTCGAGTTCACCATTGGAGCCTACAAAGATAGAGTCTTATGTGATGTAGCGCCCATAGGAGCGTGCCACTTGCTTTTGGGCCGTCCATGGCAATTTGATCACTGAGTGGTCTATGATCGGTTCAAGAACCAGTACTTATTTGTTTGGCATGAGAAGGATATCACTTTGGTTCCATTGTCGCCACCGGAAGCTCATACAAACCGAGTGAGGTAGGCTACGGAGCTTGACATTGCTAAGGAGAAGAAGAAGATGGTGAAGAAGAATTTCACTAACCCTTATTCTTCTCTTTCACATATTTCCTCTTATAGGCACATGATATTGCCTCAGTTGGAGTCATAAAGAAGCAAGATTCAAGGACGAATCTTCTTGAAGAGGAGGGGAATGATATGATCCTAGACGCCAAAGTTCAAGTTGACAAATGCATTCCTATTGTTTCAAGAGCACCATCAAAGTGGAGGCTTTCGCCAACCCTTAATGGAGGCTTAGAAGCATTAAGAATGGACAAAAAAGGCTGGATAAAGAGGCCATAAAAAATGAAGAAGAGTACACTTGCGGTTGAGAAGCAGAAAAAGCCAAGGATGATGTCCAGAAGTGAGCCGTGGGTAGTGAAAGGCGAGACATGGCTGCAGCTCGCTTTAGGATGCCCATGGCTCAGCATTACAAAACCTTCTTATCAAGGCCGCGAGAAAGGCCGTGCCGCGGCCTTCGTCCAAAACTTTATGTTTTTTTCTTTGTTTTATGCATTTTTACTTAGTTTTTCACTTGTAATAGACTAGTAACTTTCCATATCAGCTGTTTAGGGTGTTTTTGCCTATATATGTTAATGTTGAATAAAACTTTGTGAGGTTTTTCCCTCTTTGGTTCTCTTTGTGAGATCTTAATTCTTCGAGTGATTCGTTAAGTTATCGTGATATCTTAAGTTCTAACCAACAGATGGGGTTAGAGTCTGAGATTCTCTTCAAACTAGTTTCAATTCTCGAGTAGAATTGGGGTTAGATTGTTTCTAAATGCACAAGAACGATCCTTTGGGAGAGTTGTCCTGTGAATTGTGTTCTTCACGAAGGTTCTCGTTAGGAGATTAACGTGGAGTCTTAAGGCAGATCACATCAACACATGCATAGAGAGTGCTATGTTAAAAAGTATATCAAGTTAGGCATGAAAGACGTTTGGCTAGAGAAAAACTATGCTAACCCTCTTGGACCCAAAAAAAAATAGGCACCAAATACTATCTCTTGATTTTGTAGGGTTGAAGAATTACCATAAGAAAGACAAGATAATATATGAAAAAGGGGTAAAATGGGTCATTTATTTTCTTAGTGATTTAGGTGAAATTTTTAACATGAATGAATATGTGATGAATGAAGTTTGCATATAATGTGGGGAAAAATATTCCTATCTTATTGTTGCAAATGATAAGGGGAGCACTACTTTCACTTTTTAATATGACTCTATTTCATTACCTCACTATTTTTTTATATCTAAAAGAAGGGTATGTTTTTTCAAAAAGGAGTTTTATTACCAATTATGCTTCTAAAAATGTCTTTGAGAAATACTTTGTGTTTTTTAAGCCCAAAAATAAGTTCTTCATAACATATGTTTTTATTAAGGGGGAGTCCTTCTAAGGTGAAGGTGCTCCTAGTTTTGATGATGTCAAAAGAGGAAGAATAAATGATGATGAGGATCGTGGAGGCCAAGGTGAGGACAAGTTCAAGGTAGATCCATTACAAGGCATAGAAGGTCCAATGACGAGGCTTACAACCAAGAAGATGAAACAAGCCATGTAAGGATTTCTCATACAATTGCAAGAAGAAGAATCTACTTGGGCTAAAAACATGCCGGCTCGAATGATTACGTATGCTTGAATTGATGTTGACGCCAAGGAAAGTGAGCAAAGTAGGCAAACCAAGCCAAATGAAGGAGAATTGAAGTTTTTGACCAACCCTGCACCTAAGGCCGCGCCACGGCCTTCCCCACAACCTTCACCAGAGAGTTGAGCAGAGACAACCAACGTGAGCCAAACATTCTGACCAAGGCCGCGCCAAAGGTCGTGCCACGGCCTTCATCAGAAGGTTGCTTCGGATGAACTGCAGTGGAATAAAGCCTTTGACCGAGGCCGCGAGGAAGGCCGCCCCACGGCTTTCTCCAAAAATTGCATGCGCATTTTTTTCTTTACGAGTTTCTAGTACAATAATGAGTTGTAAACTTTTTATAAGGTACTTGGTGTAATCAAACATATATCATATTATTATTGAATCAATTTAATCGTCTGTTTTCTCTCAAATTGGGGTTACCCTAGTTTTTTGGTAAAACAAGAACTACTCTTGTTCTTGGCAATCAATTTTGTTAAGATCAAGTCTTTTCTTTGCTTAGGATTGTTCTTCCAAAAGGATTTTTTCGTCGTCTTGTGAGATCGTCAACTAGGGGTCTATTCTACAGGTTGGGTAGGAATCTAGGTTGCATCCTATAAGGAGAACCAACGATCTTTGGTAGCATTCAAAGCACCCAATTCAAGTTGTTCTTGGATTTTTCGACAAGTAACGAATGGGTCAAGAAGATTGGATTGGTTCTCACGAATTTTTAAGGAGTTTTGGGCATCTCGTGACCATTATTCGCATCAATTGGTATCAGTGCCAACGGTTTTCCTTGAATTTTCTAGGTTATCCAAGTCAGAATTTTCCTTTGAAAATTTTGGCTATATCCCTTTTTCTTTGTTTTCTTGTTATTCGATCTTCGTAATCGTCTTTGATCGTATTCTTGTAATTTCTTCCTTTTGTATCCTCTTTGATTATCTTTTTATTGATATCCAATTAGGGTTTGTGTTAGGGTCGTTCTTGGTTGTCTAAACCTAGAATTCTAGAGTTTCTTGTGTGGTTCAACCATTTGTCTTGATAGTTTCTCAATTGTTTCCTGTTCCATCTGGTGTTGAAAAAAAAAGATAGAGCACTGTTCTCGTTACTGTAGCACGCTACTGTTCATCGATACTATAGCAGTACTATAGCGATACTATTCATTCGACGATTCACTATTCATTTGGTGAATTTTGGTTGTTTTGTTTTACTTTGTATTGATTGAGTATGGGTTATCTGAGATTTGTTTTTTAAAAAAAAAGGTAAAAGTCGTGCACTTGAAAGAAAAGAACAACAACGGTATTTTTGAATTCTTATGAGTTTGAATGGATTTTGGCACAAGGAATTGTTAGTCACTATCTTGAAAAGGAAGACTATTGAAAAATCAAGATTCTCACCACGAGAACCACACACTAGGAGAGTCTTCCCGAGATCTTTGCATTCAATTTTCTGTCATTCGATTTCTTCAAAGTTCTTGAAAATTACTCTTCCCTATGCAATTTCCTTTTTCTTAAATCCTTCTTGATCATTTAATTTAGGTCTTTGTTAAGTCCAATTGAGCAGGTTCTTTACCAAAGACTTATACCGTGGACTCAAAGAGTGGTAAAAGGCTAAGGGGTGAGATTAGCATCTGGAAAAAGCCTATATACCTAGAGTGATACACAAAAGACGAGTGGATTCAATTAGTGAGTGAGTGAGGTTCTTTTATTTGTTTTACTTGTGCTACTAACATTTCTTTGCAGGTAAACTCATCATGTCTGACCATAGTGAGCAAAGGTTCGCTAGTCTAGAGTTCTTTATAAAGACTATGGAGGATGAGTTTAGGCGTATGTATGCTCGTATGGATGATATTGCTTCAGCTGTAAAGGGGAAAGCCAAGGTGTCACAAATTGCACCTGAAGAAGAAGAAGAAAATGAAGGTTATGGTTCTGAAGAAATTATCTCTCGCCGAGAGAGAAGGGTGCCACTACAGCGACCAAATTGTGATAACAATTTAGGAAGCATCAAGATGTCCATTTCCCCTTTCAAGGGCCTAAACAATCCGGAGGCTTACTTGGAATGGGAAAGGAAGGTTGATCAAGTGTTCGAAATCCACAATTACTTTGAAGAAAAGAAGGTACAGATTGCAGCGATAGAGTTCGTGGAATACGCGAGTATTTGGTGGGACCAATTAGTGAAGTTTAGAAGAAGATGTGGAGATGAACCAATTCGAACTTGGGCAACCATGAAGACATTCATGAGGAAGAGATTCATCCCGAGTCATTACTCTAAAGACTTACACCGAAGGCTTCAGACCTTGAAGCAAGGATCGTCTACTGTAGATGAATATGCTAAGGAGTTGGAGACCCTCATGATCCGGGCTGATGTACAAGAGGATGAGGAGGTCACCATGGCTAGGTTTATTGCGGGTTTAAATTCAGAGATTGCTGATATTGTAGAACTGCACAACTACGTTGAGTTTCAAGACTTAGTTGACAAGGTCGAGAAAGTTGACCAACAACTCAAATAAAAAAGAGGACGAGGCTACTTCAACAGTCAGACTTGTTCCCAATGGACTAACTCCCGTGAAAGGAGGCCTGAACAAAGCACTCAGAAACCAAGGGAGCTGTCGCGTCTGAAAAATCGTAAGTAAAAGGTGTACTAGTGGAGTCGTTGACTGTCACGTCCAAAAAGACGGTCCGGTCTCGATGACCCTTTCGAAAAGCAAGTTTTTGGGAAAAATCGTGCGCGTGTGAAAAATCGGGTTTTTATTGAAAAAGTGTATTTTAAGAAAAATGGTATTTTAAAAGAAAACAAGGCCGAGACTAAAAATGCAACAGGTTTGGCCAACTAATTTTGAAAAAGGGTTTTATTAAAAAAATGGAGTCGCCACCTGGTACTGAGTTAGGGTGTGCCAAGTCACTCGAAAAATTGTTGAAACAAAAAAAAAATAAAAATTTTAGAAAAATCATTAAAAACCCTTTTTCGACTCCGGTCTACGAAAAACAAGACAAAAAGGTCTGGGAGTCACATTTGAAGAAAGGGAAGGCAAAGGCTTGCACCTAAGGCACCCTTTCAACCTAGCCGAGGCTAGTTGCGAGGTTTAATAAAATTTTCCTAAATTAACCCTAAGTTCTATCGCGTTCGGATGTGTCTAAATGCATGCAAATCCTAAATCTAAATATGGGTATCGGGAGGGTTGGAATGTCCCGTCAAGGTTTGGTCGAAATTATCGCATTAATTGCAAAACCCAAGTCGAGACCTTGAGGGAGTCACGAGTTTTTATGCAAAATGAAATGCAAAAAGAAAAAGAAAATAATAATATATATTAAGTGAAGAAAGAAAGTGGGTATGCAACATGACTGGTATGGGGACTAATAACTCGTGACTGAATGTTTCTAATCACGGAGGGAGGAACGGCCTGTACGCCACCGCTTCCCACGTGAGTAGACGACTATTTCTAGTCGAATCACACAAATGTCCTAATTTCTAAGTGAGAAGTAACCTAAATGTCATGCATTTTAAAAACGTGTCAAAAAATAATAATAATAATAATAATGGTAATAAACAGTAATAATAAACTCATGCCAAATGGAAAGAAAAACTAAAAATGTGTGAAATGAGAAATGCACACGAATGCACCTAATTACTAAAATTTCCTAAGGGTCTAGCATTGGGCTAGCCCTTTCTAAAAAATCCCACTAGCGTTGGACTAGCGGGAAAAGAAAGAAGCCACAACTAGCGTTGGACTAGCGTGGTGACGAAATACCATAAATCACGAATTAAATATTAAAGCATGAATTAAAAGCAAATTAAACATATAAAAACATATAAGACCACATAGGAGCACATAACACACAAACATAATATCTAGATGCAAAAATCCTAAGGAAAGCGGTAAAAGAAATAAACACATAATCACGCAAAAGCAAATATACCCTAACTATTACACTGGGGGGCTTGGTTTACAATTTAAGGGGGAAAATTAAAATGCCCTATCTATTACATTTTCTATCTAATTACAATTTTTGCTAAAATATAAGAAAAATAATCTAACTATTACATTGACTAGCTAAATACAAAAATATTATATTTTTCGTCAAAATAATAAAAATTTAAAATTAAATAACACAAAATAAATAAATATGCAAAAAGTTCATCAAATAAGAAATACATAAAAAGAATGCATAAAATATCACATTAGAGCACGTCGGAGCACATAAAAGAAAAATAATGAGAGATCGGGATACCTCTTTGAAGACCCGGTACTAATGCTTAAAAATGAACACACATGTCAATGTATCACGATATAAATAAATAAAGCCTAAAAATATAAATATACTAAGAAAAATTAGGCCAAAATGTAGATTCCACAAAACTCAAGGTTTAAAGCAAATTCACAAAATTCTAAGTGCCAAATAATAAATTCAAGTAAGCATGGGGCACGACTATAAGTTAACACTAATTGGATGGGGGCAAAATGGGGGACACAAAATATAAATTCCAAGAAGTTGAGGAGCTAAATTGCAAAATTATGAAACTAAAGGGCTAGAGGGTAAAATATTAGAAATTCTAACTAATGAAAGGGTAAAATTGAATACCAAGGCAAATTATGGGGTGAACCATAAATTCTAGCAAGTGAGAATAAAATTTGCAAAAATGTAAGACTTAATTGAAATAAAATAAAATCTGGGGGGTCAATATGTGAACAACAAGGACTAAATCACAAAAATTAAAACATGCTTCGTGCCATAGTAACAAAAACTAAAAGCTAGGCACAAATAAATATCTACTTACAATAAAGTAAACCACAAGAAACAATGTCAAGCCAAATTACAACTAATCAATTAATTAATTTAGTGCATTAAAAACAAAAAAATCTTAAGTAGAAAAGAATGATTTTATTATTACATTTCTTTTATATATATAACCAGGTAAGTAAATAAAAGTATGAAAATGATAAAAACTAAATTAACTAACTAAAATCACTAATTTAACAAGATTAATTCTAGATTAACATCGATCATAAACAAATCACCCACAATAAACTAAATGACAATAAAGATTAGATCAACAAACTCGATTAACCTAATTAACAAAATCAGTTAACTAAATTAAAAAGAACAAACCAGAAAAAAACAAGATGAAACGAAAACAGAGGAAAAACATAAAATTTAAACTAAAAAATGATTAGATATTAAAAACGAAATTCCCAAAAATCCTGAATCCCACCCCACTCAGTCGCTTTATTTCAATTCCAGGACATATTCTCTCGTGTTTTCTTCCCCCTTCCAAATTTCTCTATTTCCCGTTTCCATTCATTTGCTCTTTGCTCCATCTGATTTCCCTCCATCTCTCTTTCTGTTTCTCTCTTCGATCTTCTTCTTTTTTCTGGTTCTCACTCTCTCTACATCTCTCATCTTCACCGTCTCTCTCTCTTTCTCTTGTTCTACTCTCTTCTTCTGGTTCTCACCCTCTCTGATTTGCTCTCTGTTTTGTTACTTTCTCTCCATTCTTTCTCTCTGGTTCTAGCCCTCTCTCTGTCTTCTCCCCATTATCTTCTCTCCGTTCTCTCTGTTGCTTCTCTCTCTGCTCGTTCAATTTGTTTCCCACATTCCCCCCCAGCTCTTTATTTTCTCTCTATTTCTTCGCATCTCCCCTGTTCTTTTTCTCCAATTTTTGAAACAGGGGAGATGCGATTGGGAAGGGGATACACGATTGGGGAGGGGAAATGGCATTTGGGCATTGAAATTGGAGTGATGGGAGGTGGATTGGAGGTGAATGGTGATGATGCAGTGGCGGGTTAAGACTGTTGTTTGGAGCTGTGGGTTCGAATCTGCAGGTTGCTGGTCAAATTGAGTTGCGATTTTGGGTAGTAGTGGGGAAATGGGTGTTGTATTGAACTTGGGATTTGGAATCTGACTGTGTTATATGATTCTGTGTGTGTGCAATTGCATGTGGCTGTGTGTATTGTTGGTTAATTTTTTATGGTGTGGGTGATTGTGCTTGGGAATAATTGGTCGGTGTTTGTGGTTCTGTTTTCTTTTGCAGGTTGTCAAATGTTGGAGATGGGTCAGACGGTGGTAAATTTTCTGGAGGGATGCTGGTAGATTCCTGATAGAGTTTGGTTTGATGGTGGAGGAATTTGATTTTGTTTGGTTTATTTGCTTTGTTTGTGTAGGTTGAATGCTGTGATTACTGATTTGGGGTGGGTTTTAAGGGCTTTGTTTGTGAGGAACGGTGAAATGGTGGTAAGGTGGAAAAGGGGAAGAGAACTTGGTTGTTTGATGACTATGTGAGCAGGATGGTGGTGGATTCTAGCAAATGGCCGTGTACTATTTCTGTGGTTGATTTGGTGATTTTCGCAGGGATTATATGCTGTTTATGACTGATTTTTGGGTTGGAATTGGGTAATGCCTGTGTGAGTTTCTGGATTGTTACTGATTGCAGGAGATGTACGCTGGTTGGTGATGGGTTCGTCTAATGAGGGCTGTGGAAATGATGATCCGGTGACAGGGGATGGCTTGAAGCTGCTGGAGTTTAGGCTTGATGATTGTTGTATATGAAGTTTGGAAAATCTGGTGGCAAGAGAGGCGTATGGCTTCAGAGGTTTAGGCAAGGGAGGGCTGGAGATGGATTCAGGTTGCTTTTGATTATAACTGGTGGTGGAACGGTGGTGAATATTGAGAGGCGGAGCTCCGGCAGAGGAGGGAAGAAATGATGAAAAACAATCACAGAAGAACAAGAATAAAACCCAGAAACACAACTAAAAAAAATTCAGAAAAAATCAAAACCGAAAGAAAATTTAACGGCTACAATAAAAATTCTCAACAAGCATAAAAAATTTAATCAGATTTACCCTAAAAATGAAAGCAAATTCAATAAAAGGAAGAGAAGAAGTTACCTTTTGAAACTTCAAAATGATCTGATGATAAATCAGTGCAATTGGTCCGATGAACAGTAGTTTTATGGAAGAAGTGAACAGTAGAATTCTTTGAAGAAACGGCGCTGGTGTGTGTTTTGTGATGTGGAGTGTGTGTGTTTTAATCTAAAAAGAACAAAAGAAGAAGTGTTTTAGGGTTTCTATTTTTTTCTCCCCTTTTTAAAATCCCCAAGTGGGGTATTTATAGTGCACAAGTCTTAACCTCCAAGAAATGGCTAAAAGACCAAAACGCCCTTGACTACAAAAATTACAATTTTATCCTTAAAAATCAAAAATCTATATTCTCTCACAAAAATAGAAAAAAATTAAGAATAATGTAAATAATTAATAGAAATTCACCCCGAAAAAAGTTAACAAAATTTAAAAAACATGCTTGAAAACTTGAAAAATAAATTTGGTACACAAAAATGGACTAAAGTGGTATTCGCGATACGAAATTACCATTTTGCCCCTGTGCTATCGAAAATACATAAAAATACCGACTGAATCCGAAAAAATCACAAAATTTAAAAATGCATATAAAAGTACAAAATTGAATTTAAACCCTCCAAAATTAATGAAAAAAATATTTACAATTAGAAAAAATTACTATTCTGCACTCCAAAATTGTTGACTTCTTCATTTTTACCCAAAAATCAGGATTTGACTCCAAATAGTAGAAAAAAGGTCCCCCAATATTTGAAAATAAATTGTGTGTCAAAATTTGGTGTCTACAGGAGCCATGGAAGAGAAATGACACGCCCTTTAACAATAAAGGCAAGGTCGAGGTGTCATCTTCCAAACAACCTATCAAGGGCAAAAATGAAACATTACCACCACGACAGAGAGATATCAAATGCTACAAGTGTCAGGGACACGGGCACGTTTCTTCTCAGTGTCCTAGTATAAGGAGTATGATCATCCTTGATAATGGGGATGTAGAGAGTGAGCACTCCAGTGACGAGGAGATGCCGCGCTTGAGGAGCCTAGTGGTGATGAGAATGAAGGGCTGAGTGAAGTTGATCTACTAAGTGAAGCGGTTCTGGTTACCTGCAGATCCCTTAGTATCCAACGCAGAGAGGACAGCGAGGAGCTACACAGGAAACACATCTATCATTTCAGGTGTGTTGTCCTAGATAAAGTATGCAATGTCATAGTAGATAGTGGTAGTTGTGCAAATATTGCCTCTACCTTGTTCGTAGAGAAGTTGAGGCTACCTACCATTAAGCATCCCAAACCCTATTATTTACAATGGTTGACAGATCATGGTGACATTAAAGTGACGAGGCAAGTAATGGTGTCATTTGCCATAGGGTATGTGGATGAGGTCTTGTGCAATGTCATACTTATGCATGCTTGTCATATTTTGTTCGGGCGACCGTGCCAATTTGATAGGAAAGTGATTTATGATGGGTATAATAATACTTATCGGTTGACTTGGAAGAAGAAAGAGTATGTACTGAAGTCACTACGACCATCTGAAGCTTATGCTGATCAAACCAGGATCTCCCAAGAATGTAAAATGAGAGAAAATCAACAAAGTGTAGGTGAGGAGAAAAATAAGAGAGATGGCAAGTTAGAAGAAAAGAGAGAAGAGTCGAGAGAAAAAAAAGAGAAAAGAAAAAGAGAGGTTGTGTCGAAAGAAAAGAAAAAAGTGAGTGCATTTGCAAAAAAAGGAGAGGTCAAGAGTGCACTGATAGCGAGGTAGTCATTCCTTATGCTTATGTATAAGGATATTTACCTTTCTACTAACGATATTAATCTTTCTGTACCCAATATTGTAATGTCTTTATTGCAAGAATTTCGAGACTTGTTCCCTGAAGATGTTCCACAGGGGTTACCACCTCTCAGGGGCATAGAACATCAGATCGACTTCATACTGGGGTCGAGTATTCCTAACCATCCAACTTACCGGGCCAATCCAAAGGAAACAAAGGAGATACAGAGGCAAGTGGACGAGTTGTTAGAGAAAGAGTTCGTTAGGGAGAGCATGAGTCCATGCTCAGTACCAGTTATTTTGGTGCCTAAGAAGGACGGCATTTGGAGAATGTGTATGGATTGCAGAACTATCAATAAAATCACGGTAAAGTATTGTCATCCCATCTCTATGCTAGACGATATGTTCGATGAACTGTATAGCTCACAAATATTTTCCAAAATTGATTTAAAAAGTAGTTATTATCAGATTATGATGAACGAAGGTGACGAGTGGAAAACTGCTTTTAAAACTAAATACGGTCTCTATGAGTTGTTAGTTATGCCTTTTGGCTTGATTAATACTCCTAGTACTTTTATGCGTTTAATAAATCATGTTTTTCGCCCTTTCATTAGAAAATTTGTTGTGGTCTATTTTGATGATATTTTGGTTTATAGCAAGTCGTTGAATGATCACGTAAAACACTTGCACGCTGTTCTTGATGTATTTAGATCGTACCAATTATATGCCAACATGAAAAAGTGTTCTTTCTGTATGGATTTTATTTTTTTTCTTGAGTTTGTTGTTAGTACTAATGGCGTAAGTGTAGATGAATCCAAGGTGAAAGCAATTCGGGAGTGGCCGACACCTAAGAATGCTAATGAGGTAAGATCTTTTCATAGTTTAGCCAGCTTCTATCGAAGGTTTGTACGTGATTTCTCTTCAATAGCTGCACCTTTAAATGAGTTAGTTAAAAAGAATGTAGTATTTAAATGAGAAAGTGTGCATGAAAGAGTTTTTAATTTGTTGAAAAATAAGTTGACTAATGCACCTTTGTTAACCCTACCTAATTTTGATAAAGTTTTTGAGATTGAGTGTGACGCTAGTGGTATTGGTGTAGGAGCTGTTTTGATGCAAGATTCTAAACCTATTGCCTATTTCAGCGAGAAGCTTCAAGGGGCAACACTCAACTATCCCACTTACGATAAGGAGTTATATGCTTTGATGAGGACGCTCCAGACATAGCAACATTACCTGTGGCGAAGAGAGTTTATCATACGCTCGGACCACAAGAGTCTCAAATTTCTCTAGTCCCAAGGTAAGTTGAACAAGAGGCACGCCAAGTGGCTAGAGTTCATTGAGATGTTCCCTTACGTCATCAAATACAAACAAGGTAAGGAGAACGTAGTGGCAGATGCATTGTCAAGAAGGTATACTCTTCTTACCTCATTGCATGCCAAGTTACTTGGGTTTGAACATGTGAAAAAATTATATGGATCTGATCATGATTTTGAGTCAATTTGGAATGCATGTGAAAAAGTGTCTTTTGGTGAATATTATAGGCATGAAGTTTTTCTATTTAAGAAGGATAAATTATATGTGCTTGTAAGTTCTTTGCATGAATTGCTTGTGCGCAAGTCGCATGAAGGGGGATTAATGGATCATTTTGGTGTATTAAAAACTCTAGATGTTATACAAGAACATTTTTACTGGCCTCAAATGAAAAAAGACGTACAAATTATGTGTGACAAATACATTATATGTAGACAGACTAAGTCTAGAGTTAGGCCACATGGGCTTTACACACCTTTACCTGTGCCATCCCATCCTTGAGTTGATATTTCCATGAATTTTGTGTTAGGACTCCTAAGGTCTCAAACTAGTAAGGATAGTATCTTTGTTGTGCTAGATCGGTTTAGTAAGATGGCTCATTTTATTGCATATGTTAAAACCAATGCTGCCTCCCATATAGCTTATTTGTTCTTTAAGGAAGGTGCGTTTGCATGGGTTATCTAGAACTATTGTTAGTGATAGGGATGTTAACTTCCTAAGCCATTTTTGGCGTACTCTTTGGAGTAAATTAAGAACTAAGTTATTGTTTTCTACCGTGGCACATCCTCAAACGGATGGGCAAACGAAAGTTGTCAATCGCACACTTTCCACGCTCTTGCGAGCAATTATTCAGCGCAATTTGAAAAATTGAGAGAAATGTTTGCCTCATATTGAGTTTGCCTATAGTAGAGCTGTGCATTTCTCTACTTCTTATTCTCCATTCGAGGTTATTTATGGTTTTAATCCTTTGACTCCATTAGATATCTTATCTTTTCCTTCTAGTGAGTGTGCAGATTTGGATGGCAAGAGAAAGGTAGAGTTTGTTAGGGATTTGCATGCCAGGATTCGAGCTAACATAGAAAAGAAAAATGAACGATACGCTGAACAAGCAAACAAAGGACGTTTGAAGGTGACTTTCGAACCAGGAGATTGGGTGTGGATTCACATGCGAAAAGAAAGGTTCCCTCAACAAAGAAAGTCCAAGCTTAGACCTCATGAAGATGGTCCATTCAAGTCCTTGAGAAGATCGGTGATGATACATACAAGATCGATCTGCCAGATGAGTATGGTAATATTAGTGCAACTTTCAATGTGGCTGATTTGTCGTTGTATGATGCAAGTGATTCGAGGACGAATCTTCCTGAGGAAGGAGGGAATGATGAAGATCGTGAAGGCCAAGGTGAGAACAAGCTTAAGGTAGATCCTTTACAAGGCATAGGAGGTCCAATGACGAGGCTTAGAATCAAGAGAATGAAACAAGCCATGCAAGGACTTCTCACGCAATTGCAAGAAGAAGAATCTACTTGGGCTAAGATGTGACGCCCCAGAAACTCGTATACAATCATATAATTCATGTTAGGTTTATTAGTAGAAAGAAATATATATAAAATGATGAGAAGGAAAAAGAAAGGACAAGATAAAAAATGCATTCAATAAGAGAATTTCCTTTATTTAGGGTTTAGTGTTAATCTATGATTTAATTAGTTGGAAGATTTCTTTAAGTTAATTAGGTTAACTAAATGAGATTATTTCATGATTAAGTAGTACACCTAAGTACCCAATTTGGATTAATTTTATTGGACTATTAGTTTATAATAGTGTTTAATTTTGACTAACTAACCTCACCAATTTTTAAGCCTTTTGACTCATTGAACTTTTGTTCAATAATTGACCTAGAAATTTTATTTATTCACTTGATTTTTCCACTCCTATGGCCGGCCCTCTCCCTCTCTAATTTATTCATTTTTGCTTTAAAATTTGTGCCAAGAATGTTTACTAATTACTAGGAGATAAGTGACTAGTATTTTTACTAATCAAACTTAACCTAGTTAGCCAACATTTCATTAAAAGCATGCAAACTCACATGACTCTTGTCTTGCTATAATTGGTCATTCTCTTCTCCATTATTTTCTTTATTTCTCTTCTATTTTCTTGGCCTAATTCTTTTCTCTTCTTTTCCTTTTTCTCTTGGCCGAATTTCCTTCTTTCTTTTTCTTTTCTTCTTGGCTGAATTGCTTCTTCTTTTCTTCCTTCATGGCCGGATTCTCCTCTCTCTATTTTCCTCTCATTTTTGCTTTAATATTTATTCATAATATTACTAACTTACTAGGTGAAAAGAGATATTTTTGTTTCACCAATTAAATTAATCCAAGTTTACCACTAATGCATTAAAAGACTAAACTCTAACTTTATTCTTGTTATTATTTTATTGGCTATTCTTTTACCTACCTTTTTCTTTATTTCTTTTCTATTTTTCTAGCCTATTTCTCTCTCTTTTTCACTCACCTTGGCCGGCCCTCTTGGTCTCTCTTTTCCTCTCATTTTTCTCTCAACTTCTTGAAGCCTTCTCTCCAAATTTCAAGCAATTTCACCATAGAAAGTGAGCTTTCCTTCCTCCTAAGCAAAGTTCTAAGCTCATTCAAGGTATCTACTACAAGCTTTTGCTATTAATTTCAAGTTTTAATTAGACTTTTATGCAAGCTTAAACCTAGATTCTTGTTGCTACTACTTGGAGAACTTAGTTTGAGTTGAAGATTTTCTTGCTAGATAAAGTGTTCTTGTGCTTAGATAGACTAGTAGATGACATTTAAACCTTGAAATTTCATGTGTTATATGTTGTTTGGTTGAAGATTCTTGGAGTAGAATTCTTGAAATTTAAGTGGAATTTTGATTGAATTTGAGCTTGGATTGAACTAAGAAGTTGTAGAACTTGTTGAATTATGGATTTGATGGTTGAAATCTTGAAGGAAAATTAAGTTTGGAAGGGCCAAATTTAAGGGGGAAATAATGTCAAAATTTTGTTAGAAAACCCTAAAATGAAAAACCCTAGAATGAAAACCCTAAAGTGAAAACCCTAGAATGGAAACCCTAAACCCTAAACCCTAAACATAAAACCCTAGAATTTAGTGGGGTATTTCTTGAATTTTCTTACTAAGTTAATTAGGGTTTAAATCGAGTTTTCATTAGATTATTTCTTCTAAATTTCAGGACCCGAAAGCGAGACTCGACCTTTTACGAAATATTCTCATAGGCATTCCAGGTGAGTGTCTTTATGTGTGCATGATGCATGTAATGTGATATTTTCATTTTGTAAATATTATGCTATAATTGCAATTGCTATGTGAGTAAATGTGCTACTTGAGGAAAGATGTGTACTTTATCACATCTATTCCGCAATGTGTTACTTGCTTTCATTATCCAATGTGTTACTTGTGCGTGAGACGTGCAGTGACTAACTTCACCGTTACTTCACAGGATGGTCAACCCGGCTGCACGTGGGAGGACATAAGGTGTTGGGTGTTTTAGGGCTTGATGTTCTTTCCCTTTTGAGTTGTGAATCCTCAAAGAGGCCAACTCCGGATTGAACCTTCTTGCTTGTTGGCCCTCCAGGGTTGAGAATATCTCCCTGGATGTGGTAGCCTGTACGGAGGTTATAAGGTGAACGGCGGTTAGGGTTCTTGCTTGCTTGCTTGATAATACTGGCATGACTCTTGATACAGACTTGAGCTATTATCTCAGTCCTAACATCATGATTTCATGGTCAGTGCATGCTCTTCCTGCGGTTAAGCTTGCTTCGTAGATGAGCCCCGTATCCGCCATTGACTACTTGTTAATTGAATTGTTCATAACTTGTCTACTTAATTTGTCAATTATTTTGTTCAATAAAATAATAGATTCTTGGTATGATTGCATGACTTGGACACTCACTGGGCTATTATAGCTCATTCCTTTCATTTGTTTTCCTTTACCTAGGTTTCTGAAAAATTAAAGCTGGATCGACTGGTTTTGAATATAATAGATGTCTTAGTTATTATAATAGCCAAACTGTTTTGAGCTATATTGGTGAAAATCATGTATATTGTGACATGTAAACTTCTTGATGTTACTTGTACATTTAAATTAAATAATATGAATATATTTTATTTTATTCCATTTTATTTCATTTTATTTGGAGTTAAGCACGCGTGTATGGTCTAAGTGAGTGCTCGACTTGAGTCTTGGCGAGAGCTAGGCAGGCAGTCCGCTAAGCCCTTTGGTGCACCTCTGGGTAAGGTGGGGCTGTCACATAAGAACATGCCGACTCGGATGATTACATACGCTTGGATTGATGTTGACGCCAAGGGAAATAAGTAAAGTAGGCAAACCAAACCAAATGAAGGAGAATTGAAATTTCTGACTGAGGCCGCACCTAAGGCCGTGCCATGGCCTTTCCTACGGCCTTCACCAAAGAGTTGAGCAGAGACAACCAACGCGAGCCAGACATTCTGACCAAAGCTACGCCAAAGGCCGCGCCACGGCCTTCCCCACGGGCTTCATCAGAAGGTTGCTCCGAATGAATTGAAGTGGAATAAAGCCTCTGACTGAGGCAGCGAGGAAGGCCGGCCCACGGCCTTAGCCACGGATTTCCCCAGAAATCGCATGCATGTTTTTTTTTTACGGGTTTTTAGTAGAATAATGAGTTGTAAACCTTTTATAAGGTACTTGGTGTAATCAAACACATATCATATTATTATTAAATTAATTTAATCGTGAGTTTTCTCTCAAATTGGGGTTACCCCAATTCTTTAGTAAAACAAGAACTACTCTTGTTCTTGACAATCAAGTTTGTTAAGATCAAGCCTTTTCTTTGCTTAGGATTGTTCTTCCAAAAGGGTTTACTCTTCGTCTTGTGAGATCGTTAACTAGGGGTCTATTCCACAGGTTGGATAGGAATTTAGGTTGCATCCCGTAAGAAGAACCAACGATCTTTGGCAGCATTCAAAGCGTCCAATTCAAGTTGTTCTTGGATTCTTCGACAAGTAATGAAGGGGTCAAGAAGATTAAATTGGTTCTCACGAATTTTCAAGGAGTTTTGGGCATCTCGTGAGTGTTGTTCGCATCAAATGATGCTTGCTTTTGACAAATGATGCTTGCTTTGTACTTGTAAATGATGGTCTATCATTTTGTTTGTGAACTTTTGAGCATTGGTTTGTCATCAATAAAAAGGCAGAGAATGTAATCCTAGTTTTGATGATAACAAATTAATATATTATAATTAGTTTTTTAGTGTGTTTGACAATGGTTTTGCAACATTAAATAGGACCCAGATACATCAAATGAAATACAAAAGATGAGCAAATCAATTTTGAAAAATTGCACACTTGAAGTAAGGATCGACCACCCTTTTGGCCGTCCTAACGCACTTGATCAGCCGTCCTAACGCCCTTTTGGACACCCTTTCGACTGTCCTAAAGAATTTGACAGAAAGCTCCAAAATAGGTTCGTACAGTGGTTCAGCCGTCCTAACATGGTTCGGCCATCCTAAAGATGGGATCGAATACCCTATCACATATAACTGCTAGTTTTTCAGCAAACTTCAATTTGACCGTTTGTGACCGTTGGAGTTTGTTTTAACCCCATTTCTTACCCCTATAAATACAAATTTGTATAGAATTGATGTAGAACCTTTACCTACATATATTACAAGCTTTCAAGGGTGATTTTGGTGTAAAAATATTCTCTTCTTTAGTGTACTTGTGATAGTTTGTGAGGTAATTGGTTGGATTGTAGTATGTTCTTCAAAGTGTAAGTGGTAGCATTCAAGTGTAGCTTTATGAGGGTTGATTGAGTAAATTATAAAACTCTTTCACTCAACTAGAGAGTGCTAGAGTGGGCAAAGAATGATCCCTATATTGCACATATTGGTTTGCTTTACCAATTTGTGAAGAAGCACATAGTGGATTCAAACTCCAAGTTGAGGAACTTGAGAGTCGACGTAGGTGTCGAATTTGGCACCAAACTACTATAAATCGGTTTTGTTTGTTTCTCTCTTTTACTTTATTGTTTTTTAATTGATTATTTGTGATATTATTTGTTTTATCATTATTGCTAAGTGCGAAATCAATTAGGCAAAAAATGTCTAGTTAAATTGGGTTATAATTTAAGTATAATTGCACTAATTACTGAACAACCTAATTCATCTCCTCTTAGGTTACGCCAAGGGCCTACAGTTTTCAGTACTCATAATATCAAGTAACAGGAAAGTAATTATTTCACAATTCAAGCTAGTTCAACAAAATTTCTTTTTCTTACAAGACTTTCCCAGCAAGTATTCAAAATGAACAACCAAATACAACTTATTCCTATGAACAATTTTATTTGGGAAGGACATGTTCAATTTGTAATTATATGATAGTTGAAGTTGTCTTTTGACACAAAGGTTGGCATTTGTTAATGAGAACCTCCGGTTACTAAACACTTCAATCCTTTTAACCACACTTAACACATTAGCTTGAGAAGTGAAATTACCTTTTGATGAAAACATTAACATTGGTGATGAAAATCCCTTATTACTTAACGATTCACCTTCAATCAAGCTTGCTTTGCATACTCCTAATTCAAAAGTCTTTTTATGTGAATATCGACATTAATAAATGAAGAGTTCTAGATATTTAGCAAATCAACTGTTGGCATAGTTCACATAATCCATTTAATATTCAATTCACAACATAAAAGTCCTTTAATTCAAAGACTAAATCATAAGGTATAAGTGGCATTTTTGTCCACATCTAACACTTTTCGTTGTAAAATCATGTAAAAAAAGAGTTTTAAATCAAATATGCCAAATCAGACCATAATTCCAACTACATTACAATACACACTTTCTTAAAAATAAAACTCCTAATCACATAATGACTAATTCTAAAGTGTATGAGGAAAAAATTTAATCAAATGCATACAATTACTTCAATAAGTACAGAAATTTGATATAATCATGCATAGATGCCATGAAGCATGCATTTGTAGCAAAATTTCAAAAAAATTTGGTCATATTTTACCGAAATAACATCTTGATACATAACCTCAAACCTAACCAAACTTGTATCATTTACCTTTCCCCCATAATTAAAATGACACATTGTTCTCAATGTACCAAGGAAAAGTAAGAAATAAAAGTAGAAGAAGAAAACTCCCCTTATTTAGTTGAAGTGTTCCCACGATTGAGTTGTAGATGTCCTTTATGTCCATTGGCCTTTGTAATATCCTTTATGCAATGCTTCACCATTTCCCTTCAAGCTTGATCCATCATTGCTTTACAACTTGCATTCACAACTCAAATATACTCAAAAGTTATGTTAAAACATGTATGTATATCAATGGAAGACATAGCATGCCATATAACCTTAATTGCCCCCTCCCCCCCCCCCCCACACTTAAGTTTATGCAATGTGCTTCAAGGTAGGGAAAAAACAAATGTCATTCCAATTGTGCAAATGAAATGAACCATGATGGAACCAAAAGCAAAAGCAAGATGCTCAAATATGTCTCATTTCTATGATTTAGCACATTTATATCATAAGGTCATAATATTGAAAGTCAAATGAAACATGTAATATATTTAATTAGAACAAGCTAAAGTGTTAAATGAAATGTTCAAAACTTGCATACAAATCATATAAATTAGTTGCAAATGTTCCAAATGAAAATTATTAAAAATAACAATGAAACTTCAAAACTACAACTGATTTGCTGGTCCCAAGGCTCGCAGATCACCATTGATCTTCCATTCCTCTGCCCACAGATCAATATCCCTAAGTTTTAGATGTCGATTCTATGAATCCCTACCAGCGGATCACACTCTGGTTGCAAAACCAGATTTCTTGCATCACGTTTACTGTTTCATTGGCTTTCAAACTTTTCTGTAGCAACTTCAATTCAACTTTAAATATGTTTTTGAGTAATTTAACACGTAGAACAAGTGGAAAACACCAAATTACACATACTTACACACAAATTCAAGAACTTGTAGATCAAATTAAGAGAAGATCGTAGTTTTGGTCCCAAATGTTTGGGGCATTTGCAGTTTCAGTCCCTAAAGTTTGGACAAAAGCAAATCTAGTACCAAATGTTTCAAATTTTCAGCACATTTAGTACTATTGATAAGTTTTTTCAAAATTTTATATGAATTCGGTCATATAAAACTCACGTGACAGTTACAAAAGTTTTCAAAATGAATTAAAAAAGAAAACAATTTTAATTGTCATAATTTGTAATTAAAAGCACACACGCGAATGCACTATCTAGGTGAATTTTTTCAATTTTGTCTATTCATTTATCATTTATGAACTCAAATAAGTGCCTTTAATTACAAATTATGGCAATTAAATTTTTTTTGTTAATCTAATTCTTTTGGAAAATTTTTGTAACCGGCACGTGAATATCACGTAACTAGATTCCAACAAGATTTTTGTGAAATTGGTCAATAGGACTAAACATGCCAAAAAATTGAAACATTTGGTAATAGATTTGCTTTTGTCCAAACTTTAAGAACTAAAACTGCCGATACCCCAAACATTTGGTATCAAAATTGTAATTTTCTCTTAAATTAATCATTCTACACCATGAATTGACTATGAAACCAAAAGTTGCATAAATTGCTAATCATGAATGCTTTATCAAAATCAATTATGCACACATATTTCATACATTATATTAAGTTTAAAAGTAAGGCAAAATAACACAAATACTCAAGCAATAATCAAATTTTTTTTATGAAAGTACATAATTGCATAACATGCATGCTTTTCAACATCTTGTCAAACAAACTTCATAAACGCATTCCATACTGCAAAATTAACATGACAAACATCATTCCAAGTATAAAATGCATAGAATAATGAAAATAGGAAGCTAACTCTTGGTCTTGAACTCTTGTTCCAATCTTGCACATCATGTTTCAATTTAAAAACCTAGAAAGCATACAAAACAAACACACTTAAACCAACATAATATACATCAAAATAACTTGAAATCACATAAAATTAAAAAAAAAAGTTTGGTTTCTCCCAACTAGCGCTTCATTTGGAGTCAAAAGCTAGGTTCTTTAATGTTTGCTTTACTTGATCAGATCATTTCCCAAAGAATCCGTTACTCCTTTAGAATTAGATATGTCAGTGAATCTTGGTTGCTCCTTCCTCCTTCTTACTTGACTATTAAATCCTGGAAGTGACATTCATGGCAAATCATGATCAATCATATCAAGCATATAAACATACCATGTATGATTGGCAAATCATGATCATCTTCCATGTCAAGAACAACAAAATCAACCAAAATCATACACTTGTCTACTTTCATAAGCACATTTTCAATAATTCCAAGTAGATGTCTTATAGACCTATCGGCTAGTTACAAAGTTATGTTTGTACTTGGTAACTCTTTTTACCCTAGCTTTCTAGTAATGGACTAAGGAAGTAATGACACACTTGCACCCAAATCACCCAAAGCCTTAGAGAAATTAGCATTACCGATAGTGCAAGGGATTGAAAAACTTTCCGTATCCTTAAGCTTTGGAGGCAATTTTTTTTATATCTGGGCATTACATTCTTACATCAGAGCAATTGTCTCATAATCATCCAAGCTTTACTTCCTTGTCATCAAGTCCCTAAGAAACTTGGCACATTTTGGTACCTACAATCAAAAGAACTTTGTCAAAGTTCTTCTCAAGCTTGGTTTTCTTAAGCCTTGTGAAAATGGAACTTGTGGAGGGCTAGGTATACTTTGTGAATTAGAAATATTTTGTTCAACATGAGTTTCATTTTCACTCACTATTTCTTTCCTTTTTCTTCTTTTTCATTTTCGTCACTTCCATTTTTCTTTACTTTTTCTACCAGTGGTTCACTCCCACTTCTTAATGTAATTGTCATAACATGTTCCCTAGGATTCAATTTAGTTCTACTTGGTAATTCTCCTAGTTTCCTAGTATTCATAATTTTGACAATTAAAGTTAATTGATGTTCCATATTCTTTTGATTGCTTTGCAATTGGTCTAAACTCCCTTGAATTTTACCAAATCTTTGTGAATAAGTATTATCCAATTTTTCAATAGCTACTTCCCAAGCCGATTTAGAATCATGTTGAGAAAATCTGAGTAGAATATTTTGTCTTCCATTATCCTCCAACAAAAGTTTAAATGGTTTTTCCAACCCAAATTATAAGTAGAAGAGAAGACATTATTTTGAGAAGGTTTGAAGTTGTTAAGATATTGTATTTGTGCACATAAAGATGAATCATGATTATCACCACAATGACTACAATATGCAACATTAGATGATGAACTTGAACTACCTAATGCATGCTTATTCAAAACATTCATCATGTTATGCGTTTGCGCACTCAACATGTTCAAAGTATCAAGTTTATACATACCTTGAGATCTATTTATATCTCTTTCATTAAGCCTATTGGTAGTGATTGGCCACCATCTCCTCTATTAACTCTTGAGCCTCTTTTGCCATGAGAGCTCCCTTATAGTTGCATTTATATTAATTTTGGTTTGATAATTAATTCCATAATTGAAGGTTTATACAATTAGCCATGTAGGACGTCCATCATGTAGATATTTTCTTATTAGGCCCTTGAAACATTCTTGCAGTCTTTTCCGGCGTGAAATATTTGCTCAAATGCCTTTAAAAGGTCATTCCATGTTCCAGAAGTATTCAGTGTAAATAAATGAAGCCGCTTGGCTTTGTCTCTCAAAGAAAACAAAAATAGTCTTAATCTTATAGCATCATCGTTAGCTCCGTTTAACTTGATGATATCACAAATTTTCATAACATTAGCCAAGTGAATATTTGGATCTTGATTAGCATTACCACCAAATTAGTTTTGTTAAACCATTTGAATTAAAGAAGGCTTATGTTAAAAAATATTAGCATTAACCGATAGCCTTTGGATGTTTGTTTGATTCTTGTATGCTCAATAATTTTTGCTTCATCATTGCTATTGATTAGTACAGACAATTGCTCAAGTGGACCATTAGTGTGCTTCATCATTTGATTGTTCTCTTTCTCTTTCACTCTCTATCGTGGGATTTTCTTGTTGTAACAGGTGCCATTACTCGTGTGTATTGAATTCCCTCTAGTACCTCTTTCCTTATTATTTGGAAACCTTTTTCCAACAAGACTTGGATATTTATAAATAAGTCCTTTAAGTTAATTTATCTTATAAATTAACCCCATAAGTATCTTATACTTCTCTTAATAACAATTTAACCCAAAGACCACATCCTTATTGTGTGTGACCCATTAGATTCCATTCACGTTGGCAATAAGTAGAAATTATAACTCATTAATTAATTAATTAATTAATTAAGAGATAGATAAATTAAACATTTTAATTTATCATTAATTCAACTAATTAATTAATTAATTTAAACTTATAGATCATGAGTGGTGTCTAACAATGCATCATGACCACCCAAGTGATGGTGGACTGCACCTATTAACGACGATGTTACCGTATAATTAATATCCTTTCACCACACTATGTCCCTAATTAATCTATGAGTGTAGTGCTCACTCTTTAAATGACTAACTAATATTTTCTTGTTCGCGAAATATAACTTTCTATAAAAAGTATAACCTAGAAACTCTTTCAATTCATACTTTCACTTTTGCACAAAAGATTCTTTAAGTTTTATTTCAACAAAGTGGCCAATACGGGATATACTATCCTATTATGAAGAGTGGTGAGTCATATATTGATTACTCATTATCATTCCATGCATCATATTACACTCAACCTCTATCCTATGGGCTATTCTTTTACAAGCACCAAGTAATAGAGTCAAAGTATAGCAATCCATACTCAAGATACTATAGTAATGTCAAGTCTAAGGATCACTTACACAATTGCCATTAAGAGTACGAACCATTGGCACTATGAATAGTAATTCTTGGCAGATCAATCTAATGCTCAAGAAAGTCATTCTCTTTCTTTTGTGTTTGTAATGTACCAACTATATCAAGCGAAAGAAAGGTTCAGAAGAAATCTTGGTTGATCAAGCATTGCATTGAAAACATGGTAGACAAATATCAATGGAAAAATTATTATTAGCCCAATAATAGAGGCAACTCTAGTATACATATAGGTATGTCTAAAATTGATGCTTTAAATATGTTAAGAGCACCATTGGATAGTATGGAAACATGCTCATTAATTGAACTAAAATTGGTTATGACTCTTATGTAAATGTTACTTATTGTACTACTTGTGAAGGTAATTATAAGAACCATAAATGTGGCTATTACTGACAGGTACAATTTGGTAATAGTTACAATTGTCCACCTCATAATGATAATTATGCTAACAATTATATTTCGGGATGGATGGATTATCCAAAATTTGAATGGTAGGACCAATGGAACCAACAAAACAAACTTGCTAATGTTGAGTCTAAATATGCTTTAGAATTGGCAATGAAAAAGTTTATTAATGCTACCAATGAAGAAAAAAAAACAAATTAAGTGCTATAAATAGAAAAATTGAGGTTCAGCTTAGCAAGATTTGTGAAGAATTAAACTCTAGGAATCAAGAAAAAGTGTGTGAAAAAATTTAAATCAATATTGAGGAAAATGTGAATAAAACAATCCTTGAGAATGATGAAGAATTGCTTGATCCCCCTATCTTTAAACAAGATTATGAACAAGTGAATATGGAGAATGAACTTGTTTTTTTAAAAAAAGTTGAGAGTGAAATGGAAGAAATTAATGACCAATTAATTAATCCCCTTGTGAGAAAAAAACTTGCGCAAATGATTTGGAACAAGGAAGTGGGTATTGAAAAAAGATAAAATTGAAGAAGTTGTGCTTGATGTGCATGAAAAGGAAAACTATTCTTCTTTCACTTATAATGTTGATTTCATTGGTATTGATGCAAAACTAACTCAGGAAAACATGTCTAGCCATTTTTCGCTCTGACACTTTGAAATGTACCTCATGATTGTAGGAGTGGAGGAACAATGCATTGGAATTGATGAAGCACATTGCAATAAAGGATGCTATTGGAGTTAATTAACAAATTGAGCTCTAAACACGTTGCTCATCCTTTGTGGGATACACTTATTACATGACAAAAGAAGTTAAAAAATCTAGCTCTAGACTTTCAATGAAGCGCTTGTTGGTAGGCAACCTAACATTTCTTTTGTTTCATATCATTTTGGTATGTTTTCATTCTTGTTATGATATTTGAAGTTTGTATGAAGTGTTTGTTTATAGAAATCAAGACATAATGCAATTTGTGCAATCTTGGACTTGGAACCAAAGCAAAGAGAGTTTGATTCTTATTTTGCAATTTAATTGCATATTATTCATAAATTAGGAGCAATCATCTTTATTTCATCATATTAAAGTGAAATTCAAGTGTTGAAATACTTCAAATATTAATTGGAATTCACTTGAGATTCAGATGTGGAAAAATTGAAAAATTACCCAAAAAAAAATGTATCAAATCTAACAAAGAAGATCCATAGTCACGAGTCACAATAGTTGTTCCCGCATCCATGGTCTATGGATCATGTTCTGCAACTAGAACTAGATCCATAAGGTGAGCAGTGTGATCTGTAGACCACCACACTAGTTTTTAGTTTTTGTTGCAACTTTCTCCTGTTCTGCTTGGAATATTTGGCAGCATGTTTCTTTGGTTGTTCTACAAATTTTTTGCATTACATATTGTACCTTTACATGCTTCAAGTTGACACAACTTATGCTTTCAAATTTCTTAATTTCATTGGGTAATATGGTATATTTTTAAACAATTATGGCTAAATGGATTTGTAGGCATAACACCAATGCATAATTGGAGGAATTCAAGCCTATGAATGGTGATGCTTCTGCCAATGACATTCAATCAATCAACAAAAGGGAATTTTTTGTAATAAATATTTTGATTTCCTTCTAATATGTTGAAGCATAATGTCTATCTTAAGTGCGGGTGAAGGTTGTAAGATATATATGTTTTGTGGCTTATTGTTTCAACACCATAATTGTTTTAAATTCTCTTACTAAGTTAAAATCACTATATGTTACTTGAAAAAAATATTTCTTCAAGTATGGAAATAGTTAGCATGCAATTAGGAGTTTTATTCCTATCTAAGGTATATATTTTAAAGGAAATTGTGTCTAAATTTTGCATATTTGATAACATTTCTCTTCTTTACTTGATTTTACAAGTGGTAAGTTTTGTCAAAATGTACAACACATGCTCTATGATTTAATAATTGGTATGATGGGATATTTAATTCATAGTAGCTTGATCAATTGACACGATCGAAGGCACTAGAATGACGACACTCCTAAAATTTGCGATTATTCACACATGAAACCTTCCCAATAGATCCTCTTGAAGATTAGGTGATAATATAATCCAATACATCCCACTGAATTGGACCAAATTACCTAAGTACCCTTTGTTGAATCGCTCGATTTCAAACCAACCCCTGGAATGAAACTGATCCAATTTAACAAGGATCAAAACCCAAACCATAATCAAACCTATTAATTGGAACTTAAAGTAAAAAGGAGACTCTCAAGAATCACTCTCAAAATGTCGAAGAAAGTTTTCATCATCAAAATCTAACCAAACTCTCGCAGAGAGAAAAACTAAATTTATTGATTCTCAAATCATAATGTTCAACATCATCATAAAACCTCCAATAGCTAGACTTATGTAAATACCCTAAGCAAATAATATGGAAAGTCTAAAATAAATACAACTCAAAACTAAACTAAAAACTAAGAAAAACTATCAAAATCGTAAAGCTTCTACCCGTAACTGCGCTCAAATTGTTCTCGTGAATAGAAACAGAATGCCAGTCTGCCAATGAGCTGTGGGTCTTTTAAACCCAGCTGCGGGCGTGGTTCGCACCCTCCCATCAATGGCTCGCTTCTGGTCTCTCCCATTGAAACTTCTGCCTCGCACTTTCGACCTCAGATATGACTACCTGCCTTTAGTCCCTTGAGTGGATGTTAAATAGGTCACGCCCAATTGTCATGCTTTAAGCCCTTGAACTCCTCCAAATAGCTCAAATTGATAAAATTCATTGGTGAAGCTTCTAAAACTGAGACGAGCGTCCCCATGCACATATCAAACTCCCCTTCTTCAAAATGATTAGCCCTCAAATCGTCACCCATAGTAGATAAAGAATGTGGCACGATCTTAAGAGGCAATTCAACACTTAGTGGCTGTTCCTCCAATGACTCCTTCAATTGTGCTTCACATTCAATCTCAATATGCTCTTCCATTGGTTGTGGACATTCTTCAACTTCAAGCTCCTCAATTGGTTGATGCTTTTCATGGACTTCTTGATTTTGCTTTTCCCATGGAGCAACAATGTGTGATTCAAGTTTGTCCACAAATTTCTTCACACCCTCCTTTACAACAGCTTCACATCGATCTTTCACCTCTTCCCATATGGAATCAAAACATGTCTCCCAGAGGATTTGGATTTACTCTTTTTGTCAATCAATTTCTTGGCTTTCCCACTATCACTTCTTGTTTTTATGCCTCTTTGGAGTTCACAAATAAACTGCTTAAGGTCTGCACTATTTATCTTCAATAGCTTGTACAAATCGACAAATTCTCTCCAACTTTGGTTTGGCTTTTATGAAGATCTCACCTTTTGCCTTTTTCCATCCCTGAAATCTTGCAACCCCCTTTTTTTGTTTTTTTAATCAACACCAAAACAACACAAACACCAAACAACTCACAAAACAAAACAAAAAAAAATAGTAGAAATTCAACAAATGAACAGCACCTCCCTCACCCCGGTGAACAGTATGGATACACAAAACATAACTTTGATTCAAGATAAATCAGATCCTGAACACAAAACAATAAAAACAATTTGAAGACAAAAAACCCAAATAGAAAAGATATATCCAAACGGATTAGAAAACAAAACCAAAGGATATATCCAAACGGGTTAAACACAAAAAACCTGATTTTTCAAGATCCTAAAAGCTCTGATACCACTTGACACAATCGGGGGCGCTAGGATGACGACGTTCCTAAAACTCTTGATTCTTTGCACAGGAAACCTTCCTAATGGATCGTCTTGAAGATCGAATGACAATCTAATCTAATACCTCTCATAGAATTAGATCAAATTATCTAAGTACACAAACCATTTGTTGAATCACTCGACCCCAAACCAACCCGTGGAATGAAACCAATTGAATTTAACAAGGAAGAAAATCCAAATCCTAATCAAACCTATTGATTAGAACTTAAAGTATAATTGAGACTGATAAGTGAAAAATTTTCCAACATTATTATATATGTTATTATATATTTTTGGTGTGTTTTTAGTGGAATTATAATAAATTTTGGCTTCATAAGACTTGTTTTCATAAATTAGGGTTTTTTTTCCTAGAATTAGGGTTTTGATACTAATTTGTTATTTTGAACTGTTTAATGCACAATTTTTATATACCTTTGCAGATTCACCACACTTATTCTCAATTTGAACCAATGGAAGTCAAAGAGGATCAAAATCAAAGTCATTAAATGGATTAAACAATTGGAGAATTATTGAAAAATTAATTATGCAAAAATTGGAAAAAATACAAAATTCAACAAAAATATGTAGAAATGAATGAAAAAGGGTCAAAACATGTGGAGAAACAAATTAGCAAGCTCAGGATCAAGTGGGGCCAGCTCCCTTGGATCTGCGAGTTGCATCCGTGGGCCAACTGACTCGCAGAAGGCTGTTGCAACTTGCTTCATCTTCTAGCTGTTTTTGCCAATTTTTGAGTTGGAGATGAGGTTTTACCAGTTGAGGATTTCATTGGGAACACAAATGAAGACTTTTATGCCAAGATAGACCATCAAGAAAGATCTTCATCATTCCAATGCATTGAATGTAGTTGCAAGTTAGAAAATGACTTGTAAGATCTTTATCTATAAATAGAAGTCATTTGTAAAGAGTTTAGAACATGCTAATTTAGAGAAATTTTAGAGAACTGCTAGAATTCTCTTATTTCATAATACAAATATTGTAAGTTTGAGAGAAATTCTTGTTCAAAACCCCTTGTAGCAACTCTTGTGGAAGAAATACAAGTTCTTGAAGCCATTTCTTTCTCGAATAAGCTTTCTTTAACCTTGTATCTTTCATTTATCTTGATTGCTATAGCTAGTTGTCTTCAATTCATGTTTTGATTTGGAAACAACTATGTTGAGCTAAATTCCTACTTCTAGGGTTTTGATGAAACTAATGAATCTATATTAAGACTCGTAGTTGATTAAAACTTGCCATTTCTTGTTTTTGTTTCTTCAATTATTCAAGTTTGAACCTTTGTATATGAAAGGCCATCACATACAAAGCATCTTAGTTATTAAGATTCAATTAAATTTGTTCTTAATAATAGAAAATGAATATTTGAGCTTAAGAACTAACACATGGAAATAGTGTTATACTTATGAGGGTTTAATGAAGCAATTCATGCATGCAAAGGCAACTTTATCATGGTAGTAGGTAAGTTGAATCAATTCATTGTGAAAACATGTTTTGATACAAATGGAATTGCATTCCTAAATAAGGCAAGTTCATGTTGGCAAGTTATTAATCTCTACACCTTAATCTTGATCATTAGTGGATTCATTACCCTAGAACTCATTCTATAATTGTTTTTCTACAAGAATTCTTGCATTCCTACAAGTTTTTCTTAGTTAGTTAAATTCCAACCAATCCATATTTGCTCAATTAATCATTGCTTAGATAATAAAGAAAGTGATAAAACTCTAGTAATTGCACTTAGTTGGTTCCTTGTGGGATTCGATCCTAATTTCTTATACTACAACAACTGCATACTTGCTGTAAAGTTGGGAGATTAGGCTTTATTACTTGACTTTTGTGTGTAATTTTCAATAATTTTCTACCCCTAATCTACACCACGTCAAAGACTCTCAAGAATCACTCATGAAATGTTGAAGAAAATTCTCATTATCAAGAACTAACCAAACTCTCATAGAGAGAAAAACCAAATTTATTGATTCTCAAATCATAATATTCAATATCATCATAAAAACTCTACAATAACTAGACTTATATAAGCATATATAGCCTAAGAAGCTAATATGGAAATCTAAATTAAATACAACTCAAAACTGAACTAAAAACTAAGAAAAACTATAAAAATTGTAAAGTTTCTGCCCGTAACCGTACCCTTATCCATGTGTGGATTATCCTTGATAGAAACATAATGCCCATCTACCAATGAGCTGCAGGACCTTTAAACCCAACCGTGGAGCGGCTCGCATCCTCCCATCCACGACTTACCTTTGGTCTTGCTTATTGAAGATTCTGCTTCGCATTTTCGACCTAAGATGCGACCACCAACCTTTAGTCCCTTGAGTGGATGTTGGATAGGCCATCTTCCATGCCCCATTGCAATGCTTTAAGCAATTGAACCCCTGCAAATAACAAGTTGATAAAATCAGTCAGTGAAGCTTCTAAAACTGAGACATGTGTCTTCACGAACGTATCATCAATGAATTGTTGAGTAACCAAAGATCTTCATATGCCAATATGGTTCTTTTCGTGAAAAGACAATTTCATAACTCAACTACAGTTTTGCTTATTGCTTGAAAAAATAAGGTGTTAAGTAACAAAGGGCCTTCATAGACCAATGTTGATCTACGCATTAAAAGAAGCTTCTTTTTTTTAGTTACTAAGTTTGCTAGTTATAAGAAACAATTCCCTTATGAAAGATTGCAATGATTATAAATATGTGGGTCCTTTGTTGACCATATGAATCACTTACTTGTGAAGTTCAATAAAGCAAAGAAATTCAGTTAAAATAGTTTAATTGTGATATAATAATTTATCATTTACTTGATATATTGAGCATCAAAAGTAAGACAAGAGGTTGCATAATTGGTATTTGCCTAGTTCTTGGGGAAATGCATTTGAAAGTGCACATAAATTGTTTCAACCTTGAAATCATTGTTATGGGTCACATTTTCCTATTGCTTGAAGACAAGCAATAATTCAATTGTGGGGAGTTTAACAGGGGTCTACTTTACATATTTTAGTGTGTGTTTTATTATTGATTTTTGTTTTTTTTAGATTTTTTAGAATGAATTTGGCTCTTGCAATTCTCTTTCTTCTAATTAGGGATTCTGAGTGGGAATTTGTATTTCAAGTTGTTTAATGCACAAATTTCTTGAGTTTTATAGGTTTTGAATGCTCAGTCACATTTTGGATCAATTGGAGTATAATATGTTGAATTTGAACATGATTCAAAGGTGATTCAAAGAAGAGGAGCAAAACTTTAAAAAAAAATGGTCTTGGATACGTGGAACGGATCCCCAGACTATGGTTCATAGATCCATATGGTGGCGAAAAATTGATAGCGTTCAACTTGCTGCTTGTTAACCATCTTTTCAGGATTTTTCCAAATTAATTTACGGCTAGTCTTCCCAAGAAATCATGCGAATTGCATGAAAAGCTTTTTATGATTTCAATACAACTTTTTGATACGAATTGCAATTCAAATTACCAAGCTGATTTAAGTTCAATTCTCTATAAATAGAGGCCCTTATACTTTATTTTAGGGTATAGTTTGATGGAATGAGCACTCCTTTGTAGATAGCAGTTAAAAACTCTCTTGTAGTTCTAGTCAAAATTCTCTTCTTTCGGAGGAAATTCTTGGAGAATTTCACTTGTAACACATCCATTTTGGAGGAAGAGATAGAAGCGTTGGAGCCTTGTTCATTTATTGAATAAGCATTCCTTACCTTATTCTTTTATATTCTTGCTTTGTTATTGTCATGCCTCGAGCCCGCAGGCCTAGCACCACACCAAAGTCTCAACAGTCAAGCTAACTATTTGGGCTCTGTCCTTATTAGCACAAAATAGATATTCCAAGTTAGACTTAACAGCTTAGACTCAATTTATACATAGGTCCATGTTACTTAACTTTTATGATGTAGGATGGGGTATTGCATTCACCCCTCCTTCATAGGCTTTGCGTCCTTGCACAGCCCAATCCATATCATAATTTGGACTATCCACTTGGTTGTCTCAAATTCTAGAGGTGGCTCCCCCCCTTAGGTCGACGTAGCGCTTAGTTTCTTCACTTCCTTGCGCATTCACAGCTCAATACTATAAGTCCAATTTCATCCCATGCAAAGACTACAAGAACTTCGCTCTAATACCATTTTGTCATGTCGCAGAACTGCAGGCTCAGCTTTCGACCAGAGTCTCAGCAATCAAGTCCAACTATTTGGGCTCCATTCTCGCTCGCCCAAAATAGATATCCCAAGTTGAACTTGAGAGCCTCAATGAACGCCCCAAATAGACTATGATTTCGAACATAACACGTCGTGAGACTCAAAAAGTAAACTTCTCAAACCTCGTAAGGTATCTTGCTTTTACTATACCACATAATATAAAAATTTACAAAAAAACTTTAAACCTCTAGAAATGATTTTATTACATGAGAAATTCTAGAAAATTCAAACCAAAACCCAAAACAAACCATTATATCTTAAATTTTATCAAACCAGCCTACTTTGGGGTCTCACACCACTTATTACAAAAATCAATAACTTTTCTAAATTTCTAAGTTAAAATCTCTCACTCGAACCGTTTCTTACTTATTCCCATCTCCATCACCTTCCACATACACTAGCTCATACTCATTAAGATCACCTGCAAAAAAATGTCTAAGCATGGATATGCTCAGCCAGTAGTTCCACCTATTCTTGCCGGATCACAGAAGTTACATATATGCATGAATTTTCACAGAGCTCAAATTGATGGAACTTTTAAAACATTCACATGAACATTCATTAATTACAGTCACACTTTCTTAAACTCATATTCAGAATATGATAGCCACATTTCATGCATGGGTGTAGGGTATTTACTCAAATAGAGAATCATGCATTCATCAGTCTCTGTGTATACAACCTAGTGTTTAACCCCCACTAGGGAAAGCTTTAATGGATATGGTCTAGTATTTAACCGTTTCTTGACAAAGGTCTAACGGATATGGCCTAGTATTTAACCCCCACTAGACAAGGGTCAAATAAATAGGAACGTTGTCATGCCAAGATTAGTCATGATCATACTTGAATTGCTTGGGTTGCATAACATAAACATACATAACATTGATACTTTCAAAAGTTCTTGAACATAGCATATGTAATATGAATTTTGATATATACAAAATAACATTCGACTTCATGAAAATCACAATCTTACAAAACACAAGAATGAGAAAAATTGCTCACCATAAACTTCACAAAAGTTTTCTCTTGAGTTGTTTAATTTCTACCTTATAAATCACACATTAAACACACTCATATCAACTAAATGGTCCATTAATACACCACAACCTAACCTTGATTTACTATGAATTTATAACTTCAAATTCTAGAACGAAACTATCTCAAAAAAATACATTTATCTTATCATAGAAATATCAAATTTAAAAACAAAGATACCGTATCCATGAAGATAAGATTTTGAAAATCAACAAGCTTGGCTCTCAAAATTTGACTTGACTCTCAAACAGTAATATGTCTCGGGCTGATTTTCAACCCAAATTTGCTAAGACTTGCAATCAGGAAACTGTATGGATGGATTCTCCCCCAAGTTTTCTTGAACCCTTGTTATTAGTAGATATTTCTGCTATTTGATTTCAATGAATTTCTCTTTTCCTATATAAAAATTCAAGTAATGAGGAAATTCATCCAGAAATTCTACTACCACAGAAATTTCATCTAAGGATGGTACTTCTTTGGTACTATCAATCACATAAGCCAAATATCTCTAAGCACTTTTTCTTAGAATTCTAACTGCTTGCACAGCAGACAGTAAACACTTGCTTGGCTTCGTCCTATACTTAACTAATATTTTCTTGATAGACAAATTACATCAAAATTGCTCATATTGAGTTGAAGTAGATTAGCACTACACTCTTTACCATTTGTATCAACCTTGGACCCATTAAACCTCAAATGAAAGACTAAGAGTCTATCACCAAGTATGGACACACAGTAATGCTCTCCCTAGGGATCTTATTGCTAGAAGGATTTTTGGAGATATAAAATTGACATGGGAACAAAAATTTAGTAAATCCATTCATGCCAGTACTAGTTGGAATTTGACTGTAATGTTGGTATGATGAAGAAGGAAATTCGTGTTACTATGGTAAGATGGAGTTCTCCTGCGGATTATTTTAAACTCAATGTTGATGGATGCTCCAAAGGGAATCCAGGTAACTGTGGAGGTGGTGGAATCCTTAGAGATGTGCAGAGTAAGGTTATTTTTGGGTATGCTTGCTCACTGGGGTATGGATCAAGTTTGGAGGCAGAATTTCGTACTGTGCTTCATGGTGTTCGATTATGCTGTCAATAGGGAATTCAGCACTTTCATGTGCAATCGGATTCATTTGTTTTGGTTAACATTGTAAATGGGAAAATTTCATGCCCGTGGCATTTATATTCATTATATGAGGAATTATATAGTTTTAGTTCACATGTGATGACTTTTACGCATTGTTTTAGGGAAGCAAACAAGCCAGCAGACATCTTGTCAAATAAGGGATTACTATCAAATCATGATCAGTTTTTTGAGAATTTTGCAGCTCTACCAAAAGCAATCCGAGGGGCAGTCAGACTAGATCAATTAGGTTTTCCTGCTTTTAGATTTAAGAAACGCTGAGTTTTCTTTTTTTTTTTTTTTTTTTGTAAAGGGAGGAAGTACTCTGTTGTGTCCTAAAAATGGTAAAGGAAAAGGTGTCCTAAGAGTGGGGTCGTTGAGTGTCGCGTCCCGAAAAGACGATTAGGTCCAAGACCCGTTTCAAAAAAGCAAGTTTTGGGAAAAAAAAAACCGTGCGCGTGTGTGAAAAATCGAGTTTTAGCGAAAAAGTGTTATTTAGTGAAAAATGGTATTTTAAAAGAAAATAAGGCCGAGACTAAAAAATGCGACAGTTTTGGCCAACTAATTTTGAAAAAGGGTTTTATTTGAAAAATGGAGTCGCCACTTGGTACTGAGTTAGGGTGTACCAAGTCACCCGAAAAATCTTTTAACAAAATAAAAATAAAAATTTTAAAAAAATATTTTAAAACCCTTTTTTGACTCCGGTCTACGAAAAACGAGAGAAAAAGGTTCGGGAGTCACATTTGAAGAAAGGGAAGGCAAAGGCTTGCGCCTAAGGCACCTTTTCAACCTAGCCGAGGCTAGTTGCAAGGTTTAATCAAAATTTTCTAATTTAACCCTACATTCTATCGCGTTCAGATGTATCTATATGAATGCAAATCCTAAGTCTAAATGCGAATATCGGGATGGTCGGCATGTTCCATCGAGGCTTGGCCGGAATTATCGCATTGATTGCGAAACCCGAGTCGAGACCTCGAGGGAGTCACGAGTTTTATGCAAAATGTGATGCAAAAAGAAAAAAAAAATAATGTATAGTAAGTGAATAAAGAAGGTGGGTATGCAACATGACGGGTACGAGGGACTAATAACTCGTGACTGAATGTTTCTACTCACGGTGGGGGAAACGGTCTATACGCCACCGCTTTCCACGTGAGTAGACGACTATTTCTAGTCGAATCACGCAAATGTCCTAATTTCTAATTGAGATGCAACCTAAATGTTATGCATTTTAAAAACGTGTCAAAAATAAAAATAATAATAATAATAATAATAATGATAATTAACAATAATAATAGTAATTACAAAATCATGCCAAATGGAAAGAAAACTAAAAATGTGTGAAATGGGATGTAAAAATGCACACGAGTGTACCTAACACTAAAATGTCCTAAAGGTCTAGCGTTAGATTAGCCCGTTCTAAAAATCCCGCTAGTGTTGGACTAGTAAGAAAGAAAGAAGCCACGACTAGCATTGGACTAGTGTGGTGACGAAATACCATAAATCATGAATTTAAATATTAAAGCATGAATTAAAAGCAAATTAAACATGTAAAAACATATAAGATCACATAGGAGCACATAACACACAAACATGATATCTAGATGCAAAATCCTAATGAAAACGGTAAACAAATAAGCATGTAAGCCCGCAAAAGCAAATAAACCCTAACTATTACACCAAGGGGCTTGATTTACAATTTAAGGGGGAAATTAAAATGCCCTATCTATTACATTTTCTATCTAATTACACAATTTTTGCTAAAACATAAGGAAAATAATCTAACTATTACATTAACTAGCTAAATACAAAATATTATTACATTTTTTGCCAAAATAATAATAAAGAAATAATAAAATTTAAAATTAAATAGCATAAAAAAAATAAACGCACGAAGAGCATGCAAGATAGGAAATATATGAATAAAAAATGTATAAAAATCACGTAAGGCACGTTGGAGCACATAAGAAAAAAAATTAGTGAAGAGTAGGGATACCTCTTAAAGACCCGATACAAATACTACTCAAAATGAATACACACGTCAAGGTACCACTATTTAATGAAATAAAGCATAAAATATAAAAATTAACAAATTGAGGGTAAAAACGTAAATTCTATTAAACTAAAGGGCTTAAAAAAAATAGATTTCTATAAAGCTTAAAGGGTAAAAATAAAAAAATAAAAAATCAAGAAAACTCTAACTAATAAAGGGGATAAAACTACAAGGGAAAACAAGATGGGGGTAAAAACAGCAAATTCTAACAAATGAGTATATAATTGCAAAATTGCAGGACTTAATTGAAATAAAATAAAATCTGGGGGGCCAATCTAAAATTATTAAAAACTTAAATGCAGATAGATAGAAGTTTTTGGAGTATTCCCGTAATAATTTAGATAGAGGGACTAAAAATTAAATCTATATTTCCTAACAAACTCAAAACAAAAAAAAACAAATTCTGAATTAAAATAGGTTAACTTAATCAAACAAACTAAATTCAATTAATTTAAATTAACCGTCTAATTTAACTACATAAACCTACATCATTTAACTTAAAATTGATGACTAAATAAAAATCAGAAAAAACCAAAAAACTAACCCACTCTCCCTTTATTCTTCTTCTTCTCCCTCTCGTTCTCTCTCTCGTCTTCTTCCTCTCTCACCCTCTGTTCTCTCTCTCTCTGACCAGTTGCTCTGTTCTATCATGCGCCCTCTCTGTTCTATTTCTCTCCCCAGTTGCTCTGTCCGATTGCTGACCTTCATCTGTTTCTCTTCGCTGCCTTTTCTCTCTCTTTTCTCACCTACCCTTCTCTTTGGCTTTCCTGTCCCTATTCTTTTCCTCTCTTTCTTTAACCTCGCTTTCTTTTCTGCAGCTCTCAGCTGATTCTCTCTCCTTCTCCCTTTCCTTTCCTTCTCTCATTTTCCTTTTTGTTTTTCTTCTGTCGGTTTTCAGAGAAAATCCCCCTTTAAATCTGGTTCTCCAACTCCTTGACCCGAATTATTTTCTCTTCCATCTTCATTAATCTCTCTAGAAACTTGCAGATAACCTTTGGAGCTTGTAGTGAATCTGATGATGAAACTGAAGATGAACAGTGGCTATGATGAAGAACGATAAACAGTAATTTATGAAAGAAGATGAACAGTAGTTTTTTTTTTTTTTTGAGACGGTGCTAGTGTGTGATTTTTTAGGTGTTTTTGGTGTGTGTTTGATCCTTAAAGATAAGAAGAGTGTGTGTTTAGGGTTTTTCTATATTTTATCTTTCTTTTTCTACTGATTAAAAAGGGTATTTATAGGCCACTTGTCTTGTTGGCCAAGAATGCTATAAAATAACGAAAACACCACTGGTATTAAAAATGCTAATTTATTTAAAAAATATTTTTTAACCCAAAATTAAAAATTAATACAAAGAATCTGACAGCAATCTCTAGATTTTCAAAAAAGAATTCAAAGTAGATTTCAAAAATAAAAACTAGAGCTCAAAACTGATAAAAACGCGCTTGGGGTGTAAAATGACGATTTTGCCCCTAGATAACGAAAATATACAAAAAATAGATATTAGGCTCAAAAAATTATTAAAAATTAAAAGTAAGCTTGAAACATTAGAAAATGCCTTTTTGTTCAAAATTTGACAAAAAATGAATTTAAGCTGTAAAATGACGATTTTACCCTTAGACAATGAAAATTTACAGAAAAATAGCTATTGACCTCAAAAAATAACCAAAAATTAAAAATAAGCTTAAAACACTAGGAAATGCATTTTTGATTCAAAATTGGTGAAAAATGAATTTAAACCGTAAAATGACGATTTTGATATCGGACAATGAAAATTCACAGAAAAATAGTTATTGTCCTCAAAAAATTATCAAAAATTACAAATAACCTTAAAACACTAGAAAATGCATTTTTGACTCAAAATTGGTGAAAAATGAATTTAATTTGTAAAATAACGATTTTACCCTTGGGCAATGAAAATTCACAGAAAAAATAGTAATCGTCTTTGAAAAAATCAAGAAAATTCATAAACATGCTTAAAGAATTAGAAAAATGAATTTGGAACTAAAAATGAGCTAAAATTGTATTCGCGAGGCAAAATTTTCATTTTGCCCTTGTGCTGGTAAAAATATAAAAAATACCAATTAAATCCAAAAAAATCATAAGAAATTAACAAATTCACATAAAAGTAAAACTATGAATTTAAAACCCCCAAAAGCTGATAGAAAAATATTTACAGATAATATTATTATTTTGCCCTCCAGATTATTGAAAAATTAAAATTTGTCCCAAAAGGTGCAAACATGCCCTTCCAATGTTTGAAAATAAATGGTGTGTCAAAATTTGATATCTACATACTCCTTATTTCTTTTTTCGTTAAATTTGATTTATGTAATAATTGAGGTCAGGTTTATGTCCCCCTCATATTTTTTATTAAGCTATTAATAAAATTATGGAGTGGCGCCCTCCCCCGTGTACGGGGTTAGCCTTTAAAAAAAAAAAAAGTGTGGACACAGAGTAGGGGCTATTTAAGTTCCCAGGCACCATCTTAAGTAACTTTACATATTTTTTTTATACAAATGAATAGGATGTATTACAATCAAATAATACTTCAAGCAAGCATGGAATTTATAGAAAGCGCATTTGTCACTACATCTTAAATGCCCTCAACATCCATTTCTACCATGGCATGTATTTTTGCGTTAGTCCTAGGATTAACTTCACTAGCTTTGGTACCCTTGGTCCCATCCTTATTATTTTGTTTTTTCCCAAGTAATTCTATGGATCTTCATCTAGATCCTCCTCAAATTCGACATCACCATCATCATTCTCGTGACTTTGGTCCTCTATGACTTGAGAGGGTGGAAATTGTTGCAATAGTGTTTGCAACATTTTTTTTAATGGTTCCAAACCGATTATCTTGAACAGTTTGGTCGATACCAACTGAGCTTTTAGCTAAGCAGTTCTTTTCCTTATATCGATACCCAACTTAGCTTTTAACTCGTTGATTTCCTTTCTTACAGTTTGGTCGAGTTTTTGATATGCAAGTTTTTCTCCCATATTCCTATGTTCTTCCATGTCATTTAATTGGTGCCTGAATTCTTGATCTTCCTCATGAAGACGTGCATTGTTATCCAAATGTTCATCACACGACTTCTACCACTTTAGAGTTTCTTCTCTATCACATACCACTTGATCAACAATCTCACTAAGGATGGTCGTTGGGATAGACATTTTCCGAGGAAAGTAAAATTATCCTATTAGTCAAACATGCCAAATACTAAACTATATTTCCATATCCTAATTATTTAAACCTAGAGATCTGATACCACTCAGTGTCACGCCTCAAATCCACCATGACTTGGAACATAACACGCCATAAAACTCAACAAGTAAACTTCACAAAACTCATGAGGCATCATGCTTTTACTATACCACGTAACATGAAAATCTACAAAAAAAATTTAGACCGTTGGAAATTATTTCATTACATGAGAAAATCTAGAAAATTCAAACCAAAAGCCAAAACAAACCATTGTATCTTAAATTCTATCAAACCAGCCTGCTTTGTGGTCTTGCACAATTATTACAAAAATCGATAACTATTCTAAGTTTCTGAGCTAAAATCTCTTACTTGAATCCCTTCTTACTCATTTCTATCTCTATCACCTTCCATATACACTAGCTCATAGTTATTAAGATCATCTGCCAAAAAAGGTTAAAAATATGAGCTGAGCACAAATATGCTTAGCAAGTAGTTCCACCTATCCTTGCCAGATCACATATGTTACACATATACATGTATTTTCACAGCGCTCAAATTGATGGAACTTTTAAAACATTCGCATGAACATTCATTAACTACAATCACACTTTCTTAAACTCATATTCAGAATATGATATCCACATTTCATGCATAGGTTTAGAGTATTTACACAAATGGAGGATCATGTATTCATTGATCTCTGTGTATACAGCCTAGCATTTAACCCCTACTAGGGAAAGGTCTAACGTATATGGCCTAGTGTTTAACCCCCAATAGACAAGGGTCTAACACATATGGCCTAGTGTTTAACCCCACTAGACAAGGGTTGAATAAATAGGGACATTGTCCTGCCAAGTTTAATCATGATCATACTTGAGTTGCTTGGGTTACATAGCATAAACATACATAACATTGATACTTTCAAAAATTCATATCGTATGTAATTCGAATTTTCATATATACAAAATAAGATTTGACTTCATAAAAATTGTAAATTTTCAAAATACAAGGATAAGAAGAATTACTCGCCTTAAACTTCACAAAAGTTTTCTCTCGATTTGTTTAATTTCTACCTATAAATCACAAATTATACCCACTCACATCAACTAAACGGTCCATTAATACACCACTACCCGCCCTTGTATCCTAATGACCATGTCCTTGATTTTTCTACGAATTTATAACTTCCAAATAGATTTTCCAGAATGACACCATCTTAGAAAAATACACTTATCTCATCATAGAAATATCAAATTTAAAACCAAAGATGCTGTTAGGAACTAGATTCAAAACCCGAAAACTTTCATGAAGACAAAATTTCAAAAATCAATAAGCTTGGTTCTTGAAATTTGACTTGAACTGTAGACTACTTCTGTCTCAAGCTTATTTTTAGCCTAAATTTGAAAAATCATATTTATTCCAACAACATTTGAATGTCTTTAAAATTTTTAATACATAACTTAGTTTCTAATCCCATTCAGAACAAATTTCATATAAAAAACGGTTCCTATCGAAAGTTATGATTTTCTAAACACATAGTATCTAATTCAGCCTATAAGGTAAATTTCCAGATTTGGACAAATGAATAAACATTTAAGAAACAACTACTAAAATACATTGAAAAATCTCCAAAATTTCAAGTAATCACACTAGATTCATAATATTTTAAAATCATGATTTTATTTGAAAATATTACCTTAAAAAATCATGGGTTTTGCTTCTTAAGTTAAATCTCTATATTTTTGACAAATTTGGAAACATGACTTTTTTAATTCAATGAAAAACAAGTTTATCACGTCCAAAAAAACTTCGAAGATATTTTTATTTGACCCCAAGAACATTTTTAAACTATTACCATAAAGATTTCCTTGATAAATCAAATTAACTAAATTCATTTCTTGAATAAAAGTTTCATTTTAACATGTAGTGTTCTGTCTAACTGGACCAATTACAAATAAAAATTCATAACTTAAGTCCACACAACGAAGTTTGACCTAAAATTTTGTACACAAATTATCGAAGCATAGAAGTGTGAAACTAAAAATTTTTATACAAAAAGAATAAGTATAGATATAGTTCCAAATTTTTGAATTACTATTCAAATAAGCAAGCAACCTGGGTAGGGTTTTAAACTTTCAGCATATAAACTCGTCGTATATCATATTTTTAAATCTTTTAAACATACAAATCAATTTGTCTAGACATGGTCGCAGCATTACAAGTTAGAATGTCAGTTTACAAACTCAACTATAAAATTCTTAATTTACCAAGGAAGTCAAGAAGAATATCTTAACTCACAGTCTCTTCCTTAACGCTGCTTGATTGCCTTGGTGTTCCACAACTCCTTTCCTTAAACGTAGGTGTTTTCTCCACTCTATACTCTCTCTCATTTTGTTTCTAAAGTTTTGAAGAGAATTTAGTCGTATGTTTAGTTCTAAGGTAGATATATATAATTAATATGATAACACTTAGATGATTTCGATGAAGACAAAGTTTCTAACTTCCTCCTTATCAACAAATGCTATAGCGACATATATGATAAAAAGTTATCTTGTAGATATAGAATTTATCTAAAATACTCTACTACTGACTCCTACTAAATCATAATGAACGGAAACATTACAAATAAATAAATAAAATAAATAAATTTCACAATTATCGCAAAAACATGTGGGGTATTATAGTTATGGATTGCATATTGAAAAATTATGTTTTGATACTACGCTTTCTTATGAAGAATTAAATACTTGTTTTAGTGTTAGATGAAAATAATGATATATGTTCAATGAGAGTGCACTTGCTATATTTTGTATTTGCTTGTTCATTTATCAAGTTTTAACATTTGCCATTTAATCACCAATTGCAAAATCATCTAGTTGTTATTTGATGATAAAACTTGCTCTTATCAATGAAAAAAGATAGATGGAACCTATAAGGTAGGCGCTGGAAATAGTAGCATTGTTAGGTGGATTAAGGTTGATTTTAACCACAATTCCTAAAACTAATGACCTAACTTTAGCAACTTCACCACGGAAGTAGAGAAGCCTTATGTAGTAATCTTTTATTCTTACATAAGTAAGTTTTGAGCATAAATGAAATCGAATTCCAAGTACGTCAAGGTGTTAATAGCAAGGTCTTAATTTATTTGTTCATATAAGTCACAAATTTTGGAATGGACACCCTAAATTACTTGTATTTGGTGATTTCTTTCATAAACTAATTTTCAAGAAGTTGAATTCTTTTTTTTTTTTTTTGGCAAAAGCCCGTACACAGGGTGGGATGCCAACCCAAATTTTATCAGAATAAAGTACTTATTACAAAAAAGAGGGGGCAATAGAATCTTACCTCATAAAAATTACATCAATCTAATGTATGGCACTTGCCTAATATCTAATACTACTAAGCCTAAAATATGCATAGGAAGTTCATGATGAACAAAGTGCTTATTAATTCTAGTAATACTAGCTGCTAAGGAATTGGCTACCAAATTTGCTTCTCTAAAAATATAAGAAAAATGAAAATTAACGTCACTAGACAGGGCTTAAATCTTCCTGATTGTTGACTTGATCTTCCAAGGAACACTTACCTCCTCATGCATCATTCTTATCAATATTCGTGAATACATTTCTACTTCAACATGCATGTATCCGTTACTTCTGCAAAGAATAATGCCTTCTAGCAATGCAAGACATTCAGCTTCCATATTTGATTTTATGCCAAAATCAGAAGAGAAACTAATAATGACCTTACCTGTGTGATCACAAATAACTCCACCTCCACCAGAATGGCTTGGATTTCCAATAGAAGAGCCATCAACGTTAAGCTTAATAAAATTAGGCTGAGGGAACTTCCATGCAATGAATATTGGGCAGTGCTGTTTATTGGACAACAAAAAACTAATGAATCCCATCCTAAACAATCTATCATCATCCAATTGTTTTTGTTTCAAATGCCATGCTCGTGTGATTGCCAACACCATATTCTATTTTCCAAGAAGTTGAATTCGATTTTGCTTTTTTTATTTCTCTCTTGTTTTACTATTTGAATTCGTGGCTGTTAAATAATAGAGCAAGTTAGCAGTTTTGGAAATTGCCACTCAAGTTTTTCTATGAAATCAAAATTAATTATCCCTATAATCGTCTCAACTTGTGCACTTGTAAAATAGGGGGATTAGATTTTTATTATTTGTTTGTGTGTGAAGGATTATTTGCTTAATTTACCAATCTAATTCACATCTCATCAAAGGACACCTTGAAGAATGTGCAATAATTATAAAAATGTATAAACTTAAATAAATATTTAATGATTTTAGAAAAATCATAAAACTTTCTCAAATATCTGCACATAAAGGGATTATAAATAGAAAACAGCTAAAAAATTTTAATAAAAATATTGCTTTGAGAAGTGTGCCATGCCAAAAGTAAGAAAAATTACAAAAACTGAAATAAATATTAAATTGCTTCAAAAAAGTTCCAAACTTTAGAAGAATACTTAAAATATAAATTTTGCATATAGAAAATTAAAAGACACAAAAACAACCCTGAAGTCCAAAATGATCATTTTGCACGTAATACTTTTGTTTTAACATTTTTCATGCCAAAATTAATAAATGACGCAAAAAATATAAAAATAAATGAATAAGAAAATCTTGAAATTGCTAATTCCATGTCCGTAACTACATAAATTAGCTGTAACCTCAGAATCGGGCATTTGCTTTGATCTGTCAATTGGTCATACTCAAGTAATATACGTGCTTGTTTCTCTATCATTTCTTGTAGAGGGCGCACCGAAACCGTCACCTCTCATTTGTTTTGTGCTATCAATTGGTGATACTTTGTGTAGCCTTCGAACTTCTCCGTCATGTCTTTTAGAGGGCAGACTTTTGGTCTTACTTGAGCAGTCTTGATCAGTTTTTTCCTTAAATATTGCTGCTCCTGCCCCGTCACGATTTTGAAGGGTGACACATAAGAATTAATCATTGATCAAAGGTATCAAAATATCTGCGTCTGCCCGAATCACATTACCAAAGATCTAATAAAAATAGAGTGGTATATATGTAATTATATATTTAATGAATGTATTTTGTTTAATCTCATTTTTAAAGATTTCGTGTTTGTATCTAATGAGAAATATTAAATTTATGTAGACTTTCCATTGGCTTTTTTGGTTGCCGAATAATGTGACTCTTTGCGGCTCGCTGTGGTGATGCAAGGGACAAAATGCGTTGGTACATGGAATGAGGTTATAAACAGAGGGGAAAAACCAAGAAAAGTGGTGAAGAATACTTCATGCAACCGATTTATTATAGGGTTGCCATAGCCCTTTTCGATCAATAATAAATTGTAATTTACCTAATTCGAGCAACTTGTCACAAATGCATCGGGTAATAGCAATTCGCTAGATCGATAATTGAGGGGGCCAATTACGTAACAAGCATACTTTGGGGTTATACTGCAATTAACCCTTAATTTTCTATTTCTAAAGTAGAAAATAGAAAGTAAACTTGAAGTTTAGTTTGTGAAAATTGCCGTTTTGGAGATGATAATTGTAAGATTTTACTTTAAAAAGATAGCATGGAGTTAAAATTTGGTAATTCATTTATATATTAAAGTTTTGATTTTTTTTTTTTGGTCTATACAAAATCGTGATAAATAACATTGATTATAGCTGCAAGGCTACAGATGGAGATATTTACGTGAATGCGCCATTTTGATTCTTTTTCTTTTTTTTTTTTTTTGAGAGACGCCATTTTGATTCTTAAATCTTTTTCAATACCTGTAGTTTAATAATATGCTTCCAAACAACTAAAATTGTCTCCTTCTGTTGTTGCGTGTTTGATATAATAACGTAAGTTAGGTGGCAAGAAAATTGAAATAACTATTAAAAAAAAAAGAAAGAAGACAGTGACAACTACCTGCTCCATTGAAATTTAGGTGGCAATGACAGTAAGGATATTGAAAAAAACAGCTGGTAAAAAATTCATGGATTAAAAAATAGGGAGAGGATTGGATTATCCTTTAGCATATTCCACTTTTAAATAAAAACTAAGAGAATGACTTTCGATCTTTCAAAGATTTGTCTGGTAGTAATATATTTTAAGTCTAATTACATCTACTTCTCTTGTGATTTAGTCAATTTATCAAATGAACTCTGTACTTGACCAAATTATAATTTAACCCATTTAGACCAAACGTTTACCTTCGCAATGGAAATGGTGACATAACAAGAATAGCCTTTAGATTCAAATTACAAAACAATCTCTCCAGTTTGGCCAAATTAGTCAAACTCTATAAAATAATTGTATGCTTATAAAAAGATCTTCTATAATCATCTAAAAATAAATAAATAACAAAGATAAATAGGTGCAACCATTAAAAGTGCTAAAAAAATATTAATAAAATCTTGATAGCATATTGTATATGGAGAATGAAGATTAATTTATTTATATAATAAGAAATTGTATTTCAAAATAAAAAAATTATTCTGAATTTAAAGTTGAGATTTTGCTTTAATCTCAAAAATTTTTCCATGAAATTTTATTTTGACCTTTGAAGATTCTTGATTGTATATAAAATATTAAAATTTAATAGGTAACTGTACTACAAGAAAATCATCATTTTGTGACAACAAGAAATCGTCACGAAAACTATAGTGATGACTTTTTCTATTATCACACAAATTCTATATCATTAAAGGATCATTGTGACAACTTTGAGAGGGTCATCACAAAAATTTAGTATTTAGTGATAAGCAAAAAGTCGTTATCTAATTGTTAACATTTTGTGATGACTTTTCTTGTCAAAAATTCGCCAATAATTTTGTCATAAATGAAAGAAAAGTCATCACAACTGTTTATCAACAATGATAACTTATACTTGTCACCGTAATACTGTTCATCAGTGACAAAAATTTTTGTCACTGATGAAACTTGTAATTCATCACAACATTAGTAATGTTGTCATAGAAGAATGCTATTCAATTATGACATCATCACTAATAATCTTGTTCATCAGTGATAAAAATTCTTGTCACTAATGGAACTTACAAATAATGACAACATTAAGAGTGTTGTCACATAAGCATGATCTACTAAATTCCCATAAAAAACTTGCTTCAACGAATTTACAAGGAACATGCCAAAAAATTATAGCTTTAATAATGACACAATTAACAATGATAAACGCACAATGAACTTTCAAATATAAATATGCTCATAAATATTTGTAAATCCATCAAAATATGTATCAACATAACATTTACAAAGCTCACATCATTCAAATATTAATAGCCATTATCCATTCCTAAATCCATCGCAACATACATCAACCACAATATTTTACAAGCCCAAATACTAGTAGCAATTATCCATCCAAAAGAAAGTACTACATTTCAAGTAAAAAGCAAAATGTAAAGCAACAATATCTTCAAACTCCTCAAATCGAGCATCGGTTAACAGCTCAGAGAAATCAATATCATCAAAAAGAGATTCAATCTCAACCCTAACTTGGTGTTGGCCAAAGCTCTTTTGGCACGTTTAGTTTCCCTCAATTTTTGCCACTGCTCTGTTGCCCTTGCTAATATCCTTTCTGTGCTTCTTAAACAACTTGATTAAATATTCCATAATCCTTTGTTCAAAGTCCTCATCTGCAATAAAAAAGAGAAATTAACACATAAAAGGTCTCATTAGATATGCAGGCAATGGTAATTATTTAGGAAATCAGTTTCCTTTCATTATAGTTTTGCATTTTGCAAAATCAACAGAGCTGCCAAATAGCCACAACGTATTTTAGTCCCAATCAAAACTGAATTCCTGTTTATATTTCTAAATTTCAAACTAGAAAAAAAAAACAAGAGAATGGCAAAAGATAGAAAAGAGTTTTCGATCCATCACTAAACTCAGAACAACTAATCCTCTAACAAAGTTGGGAGGGGAGGCAGCTTTTGTAAAATCCATATTCATCCTAACTTGATCCTACAACTCTTTCTGCCAATGATTTTGTATCATTTCCTAGGAATCAATTCAGTTCAAGAATTATGCTAGTTTAACTAAAACAATTTGAAAGAAAAAAAACAAGTGATAATTCATAGATGTGCACATGGAAGTAACGCCACAAGCACCTAAGTTTCACTACAACAGTTTGAGAACACAACAATTTGCCCTAATAAAAACTAAATACAACAATCCAACAGTTCCATCTTTATACCATTGTCAATCTACTGTATTCAAGAACCATGATTGTGTGTAAAACAAATCTTTGCATCTTTTGTAACTATTTTGAAATAAGTATTATTAAAAAAAAAGTTGTTATAATTTAAAGAAATAAGGTAGAAACCAAATAGAATAATTTCTTGTTAAACTCCAAAATGTACCAATAAAGAACTTAACACCCAAAAGAAAAGGACAATCACGAGGCAGTGGAAATCAAAGGTCCATTCATTGATCATCATTGCATTAAAAAATAAAAAGAGTAATAATTTCCAGCACTTGCATAACTGAAATGTTACACTTGGAACAATTAAACTCAACACAAAATCCTCCCACTCAATTAACCACGATCAAGATTTATTCTTCCCACACTAATCATTAATGAAGAATCCCCAACAATTCGTTTAATTTTTACAACTTATCCCATACTAGAATCCACAATACTAAGTGCTGAACGCCTAAAAATTTGAAAAACATTACAAATTGAAACTTATGTTAACTGACAAGTGTCGTTCTTAGAATCAAAATCCTCAAGGAAAGTTCAGCAAGGTTGCTCGATCTAGTGATATCCAGACATTCCTTGACTTATGTGAACAATAATTTAGTTACAAGATAAGCTTAGTACTTCCAACCCACTTACGAAACTTTTATATGCCTAGAAAACCAAGATAAGCCCAATATAATCATATTAGGTGAAATCCACAAGATAAAGTACAGGTTGGTCACTTCATATACAATCGCACAATCAAATTTTTTTTTAGAAGAAAATAATTTCACTGTAGTCATGTTGTAATACTAAACAGAGCACGGAATCGTCATCATATGTGGGTAACTGTGTCGGTTATCCAGTCTCCATTAGCTTAATCTTGAATTTGGTGCACTAAGTACCTTCTTTTATCAACAAATTTACACAAAATAAGGACCCTCCTAGAGTACTAGATGACATCAATACACATTCATAGCCATTTCTAGACAAGTAAACATAAATATTAAAGTCAAGTTCTCAGGATGCAAATGATATATGTAATTAGTAACCTTAAAATTCTTTTCAAAATTAAAGAGGAAAGATGGATGCTTAAGTATCATCCCTAAGATTTAATCAAAGGAACCATTAGGATCGGCCCCTTAGAACCAAAACTAATTAAACTGATAGTGCGACATCCTATATGAAATAAGTCAAGAAACATGATGAAATAATAAAAAAAACTAATTCATGATAATTACAACAATGATTATTTGGGATCTTCAAATTTTCTCACGGTAAAAGTTGGCTTTCGTTCAAATTAGATCTTGACCATATTCAGAGGAATGGTCTCTAAATACTATGCGGTGATAATTTGACATCTAACAGAGGAATAGGGAATGGTTTCCATCTGCATCTTTAATCTAATAGACCCTAAAGCCCGTACTCAAGATTAAGAGATAAAAATGGTACCTTCAAATGTAAAATTGTGGTATGAAACATCCATTGAACGTGAAGGTTCAACCTCGGTGAGCTTGAGGAAAAGATTGGGTCTTTGTTCTCCTGCTCCATCTCCAAATCCGAAATTTCTTTCTTGTTATGTTCAATCACTAGTCCGCACTCCAGTACATCACTGAGAAAGAGAAACAAAGAGATAAAGATCGAGAGAGATAGAAGGGGCTGATGATTTGAGATTTTAGGGAAAAGTTTGAGTAGTATGGTGATGTGGGAGTATAGAGAGAGAAACGAGCAGGTGAGATATTATACCAAGACCAATCCAATATCAGATTTTGGAGAACAAATTCTGCGTTTTAGCGCCAATCAATTTTAAAATTGAAAATTTTGGAGGGCTCTGGAAATTGAAAATTTTGTTTAGAGGGAAAACAAATTTTGAATTTACAAAATTTTGGAATGTATGTATGCGTGTGTGTATATATGTGTGCATACATACATACATATATATATATATGTGTGTGTATATATATAGACACTGTGTGTATATATGTAAGATTGTAAATGAATTAAGCCCTTAAAGAATAATTCGAACTCAATTCGGATTCGAGTTTTTATGAGCTCGAATCAAGTTTGAACAAAAACTGAGATTCGATTATATTATTGAATCGAATTTGAACTTATATATATTCGACTCGAATTTGGCTCAATAAGGTTAGAAATTTTTTCAATATTTTTTATTTAATATATAACATTGGTTTTATATAAAAATATATTTTTATGTAAAATATATATTTTATTAATAAATTAATACAAAAAATTTTAACATATCAAATACAAAATCTAATCGAACTCGAGTCTAGATTTTAACCTCATATCAAACTCAAACACGAATTTGAATCCAAGTTCGAATTTTTGAATCAAGCTTGACAGCTTTAAAGTTTGATTTGATTCGATTTGTTTACAGTCCTTATATATGTGTGTGTGTGTGTGTGTGTGTGTGTGTGTGTGTGTGTGTATATATAAGCACACACTCATACATAGATGTATTTATGTGTGTATATGTATGTATATGTTTATGTGTGTCTACGCGTGCGCGCGTGCATATATGTAAGTATGTACTTACATATGTGTGTGTGTCTATATAAAAGTGTGTGTACAAACACACACATATATATCCATATACACAAACAAAGAGATACACACACACATATACACATATATGTATGTATGTATGTATCTATGTATAACACACATTTATACACACACACATACATACATGCATGCATACATACATACATACCTACATATGTATGTGTGTGTGTATAAATGTGTGTTATACATATACCTATAACCTATTAATATAAATATTAATAGGTATATATATATAAATAGGTATATATGTAGATATATTCCTATTTATACCTATTTATATATGTGTACATACATACATAGATATCATAAATATATTTATTGACGTGCGTGTATATATATATACACACACATGTCAATATATATATATGTACGTACGTAGGTACGTATGTATCTATATATACACCTATTTATACCTATTTATATATGCGTACATACATATATTTATGTGTATGTGTGTTATATATGTATGTACCCATTGTCGCATCCCAAAATCGCAAAGCACGGGTAGGGTTGTGACTGTCGTGCCTCGAAAAAACCGATCTGGTCTGGTGACCCGTTTCAAAAATAAAGATTTTGGAAAAACTATGGGTGTGTGAGAAAAGTCGAGTTTTTAGCGAAAAAGTGTATTTTTCGAGAAAAGTGATATTTTGAAAAACAAAAGAAGGTTGGGACTAAAAATTGCGATAGTTTTAGCCAACTAATTTTGAAAAAGGGTTTTTATCAAAAAATAAAGTCACCACTTGGTATTGAATTAGGGTGTACTAAGTTACCCGAAAAATTGTTTAACAAAACAAAAACAAAATTTTAGAAAAAAAATGTTTGAAAACCCTTTTTTTTACTCCAATCTACGAAAAACGAGTGAAGAAGGTCCAGGAGTCACATTTGAAGAAAGGGAAGATAAAGGCTTGCACCTAAGGCATCCTTCAACCTAGCCGGGGCTAGTTGCGAGATTTAATCAAGATTTCCTAAAATAATCCTATGTTCTATCGCGTTTGGATGTGTCTATATGAATACAAATCCTAAATCTAAATGGGGTATCGGGAGGGTAAAAAATGTTCCGTCGAGTCTTGGTTGGGATTATCGCATTAATTGCGAAACTCGAGTCGAGATCTCGAGAGAGTCACGAGTATAGGTGCAAAATAAAATGTCGAAAGAAAAAGAAAAATAGTAATATAGGTAGTAAGTGAACAAAAAGAGTGGGAATGCAACATAACGGGTACGGGGGACTAATAACTCGTGACTGATATTCCTACTCACGGAGGGAGAACGGTCTATCAATCCACGTAAATAGACAACTATTTCTAGTCAGATCACACAAATGTCGCAAAAGTCTAAATGAAAATGTAACCTAAATGTCATTGACAATCAAATACTTAAAAAATAGATAATAATGATGATTATATACATATATAAAAATCATGCAAAATGATGAAAAACTAAAAAGGGAATAGTGTGTGAAATGATATGAAATGCACACGGGAAGTGAAACTATCACTAAAATGACCTAAGGGTTAAGCGTTGGACTAGCCCTTTCTAGGAAGTTCTCCACTAGCGTTGGATTAGTGTGATGACGAGATAATAAAACTGATAAAACATGCACTAAAATAATAAAACATGAATTAAAAGCAACTAAACATATAAAGACATGTAAGAGCAAATAGGAGTAGATAACACTTAGACATAATATTTAAATACAAAATCCTAAAGAAAGTGGTAAAACAGATAAACACATAAACACTAAAAGCCACACAACCCCTAACCACCAGGGGGATTTAGATACAATTTTAAGGGGAAAAACAAAAAGTAAAAATGGCCTATCCATTACACTTACTATCTAAATACACAATTTTTGCTAAAAATACGAAAGAAAAATAATCTAACTATTACATTGATTATCTAAATACAAAATATTTGCCAAATAATAAAATTTGAAAATTAAATAACATAAAGTCAATAAATACGCAAAAAGTATGTAAAACAAGAAATACATGAAAAAAAAGGCATAAAAGTCACATAGGAGCATATTGGAGTACATAAAGAAGAATAACGGGTAATGAAGGTACCATTTGAAGACCCGGTACAAATACTTAAGAAAATGAACACACACGCCAATGTATCACGATATAAAAAAATGAAGCCTAAAATATGTAAATATTGACAAATTGGAGAAAAATGTAAATTCGAGCAACTAAGAGAACTAAAAAAATAGAAATTCAAGCAAACCTTGGGGGCCAAAGGGTGAAATTATAAATTCTAACTAATCGAAGGGCAAAATTAAAAATTTACACAAGTTTAAGGGGTAATGATGCAAATCAAAGTAAATTGGGGAACAAAATAGTAAATTCTAGCAAATATTAAGATATAATTGCAATTAATCAGGACTTGATTGAGAGAAACAGAAACTAGGAGGGGTCAATCTGTAATTATTCAAGAGTTAATTGCAGGATAATTGAAAGTTTTTGAGGCATTGCTGAAATAATAATAAAAAAAGGACTGTAGACACTAAATTTTGACACACTATTTATCTTTTCCAACATTGGGGGCACTTTTATATTTTTTGGGGTCAAATTCTAATTTTTCAATAAAAGAGGAACGAAATCAGCTTTTTCGGGGGCAAAACAGTAATTTTTAGTTGTAAATATTTTTTTCATTAGTTTTGAGGTTTTAAATTCATATTTTATACTTTCATACGTATTTTTAAAATTTTTGTGATTTTTTCGAGTTTATTGATATTTTTCTGTACATTTCGTCAGTGCAAGGACAAAATGGTCATTTTGCCTAGCGAATACCGTTTTCGTCCATTATTGAGTCCCAAATTTGTTTTTCAGGTTTTTTAATCATTTTTCTAAATTTTTCTAATTTTTTTGGGGATGATTGCTATTTTTTCTGTAAATGCTGCATTTAGGGGCAAAATAGTCATTTCACACTCTAAACGCATTTTTTACCAATTTTGAGTCCTAAATTCATTATTTAGGATTTTAAGCTTATTTTAATTTTTAGAAAATTTTTGAGACCAATAGCTATTTTTTATGTATTTTCGTTTGTCTAGGGGCAAAATAGACATTTCACACTCCAAACGCATTTTTTTGTCAATTTTAAGTCTAAACGTTATTTTTTAGATTTTTGAAATCTATTTTGAATTTTTTTGCCAAATTTTGGAGTTCATTGTCATTTTTGTAGTAATTTTAATTTTTTGTGTAAATATTATTTTTAGAATTAAATTGGGATTTTATTAGTAATGACATTTTGGTTATTTTGGGGTATTCTTGGAGGCCAAGACTACTTGGCTCTATAAATACCCCCATTAAAAAATACAAAAAGGAGGAATTAATTAGAAAATACTAGATACACTCTTCTACTCTTTCACATAGAACACACTTTTTCACACACTAAAATCCCACACACACTAACACACCTAATCATCACACACTAGAATCTAGGTCACACACTAACACACACTTTTTTCACCTACTAAAATCAAACACACACACTTACACACTACTTTTACAGACATTAAGATCAAAAGAACAAAAAAATCAAGAACATCGAGAACATTGCAAGAAAATCCAACAAGAAAAGAGAAAAATCCAACTACTCAACTCACTCAAGATTTCACAAAGGTAACATCTTAAGCCCTAACAATCCATTTGCAAAAATTTTGTTGTTGTCAAATTTTTTAAGATTTTTTATTCCCTCTTGTTGCTAAAAATTTTAGGGTTTTCTTTTCTATTTTTCATTCTTTTTCTCGTCTTCTCATTTTATGGTTTTATTTTAGTTTTTCTTCTTTTGGGTCTTCTGATTCTCCTTCTCATCTCCACCGTCCCTCTCTCCTTCCACCTTTAACCACCATAGCTCCCAAGCTTCAACATCCATAAAAAATCGCCCTACAATCTACCCACAAACAACTAGAGAAACCAGCAACCCTCAGTTCATCTCCCTAAATCAGAATCAAAACACCATCATCAGAATAGTTAGACCCCATCGCCTCCAAAATAACTTCCACCTCCACCATCTATTACCATCCCAAGCTCCACCATAACCAAACCAAACAACCAAACCAGCAAAATAGCTGCAAAACAAGCCCACAACCTGTAGGAAAAGAGCAGAAACAAACACAAAAACCAACAGCCCTCCACCATCTACTCCATCCCACTACCCATCATCAAATTCCACCAATACTCTACTAAACCTTCATTGTTTAACCCCAAGATCCACAAGCCATTGTCTCTCTTCAACCTATCAGCCCAGAACCTCAACCCCTCTCCCTCACCACATGAAACAACCACATCAAACAGCCACAAATTGCCCTGCCTCCTCCACTATAACCATCGCAACGCAACAGGCTTTCCCTGCAATCACCATATCTCAAGCTTACACCTCCCATGTCAAAATCATCCACAAATTCCCACCAGAAAATCCCAAATTCTACTACCACCACCTGCAAGAAATAGCAAAAACATACCCAAGACTACCCTCCAATTCTATCAAATCAGCCAAACCAGCAGCCACAGCGCTTCCTCTACACCCATAGTTTAGCCACTTGCACAAAAATAAGCATAGACAAAAACCATCAGTTCATCGGCCCACCATCTTCCTCCACCAAATTCTACCGAAACAGTCACAACAACCATCAGTCTTCTCAATTTACTCACCATGGTAGCTCCTCAACAGTCACCATCAACACTATTTTATCAACTAAGCCACCAATTGAACCGCTACAAACTACCCCCAATCTCCTCCTTTCACCGCCTGCAAAGAGAAACAATCTCATAACAGTCAAATAGACATGCACAATCATAAACTTACCCCCTCCAAACACCTCCCAATCCGCCACCAATAAACAACACTCCATCCAATCGCACCACATCAGCCTGCAAAAGAAAAGAAACAGCTTCAAAGTATAACCCATTTGTCATCCCCTACCTCATCACAAGCTTCACCTCCTCCACAGCAAGACCACCACACCAATTGCCACTACCGATTCTGCACAACCATTAGCATTTAGTCAACCACCGCAACACCCCTTCATCGCTGTTGGACCGCCCTTGCCAGCCCAATCAAGCACACAAGTCCAATTAACCCCTAAGACCCATACTCACCGAGCCCATCACTCCCACGTTAAGCCCCTACCAGTAGCCCTTGGCTGCCACCATTCAACAGCTCCACAGCTCCCACCTGCAAAAGACAACAACCAAAGGCCATCAAAACCCATGGTCTCACCACTACAAATCAACCCTCAATCGCCGACCCAGTGCCACTCCCAGTACCAAACAGCCTTCTTTTCCATCTCCCTTCCACTAATATCACCGAACTTCTTCTTGCATTGGGGAGGAAATTCGAATGTTAAAAGAGAGAGGGAAAAAGAGAGAAAAAGCAAAGAGAGAGAGAGAATGAGAAGGATAGGGAAGATCAGAGAAATAAAAAGAATAAGGAAGAAGAAGAGAGCAGGCAGATACGAAGAGAAGAAGAAGAGTGAAATAGAGAGAGATGGAGAGAAAGAGAGCGAATTTTCTCTTTTTTAGAAAAAGGAAGAAGATGATCTAGGAAGGGGAACAATTTGGAAAAACAATTTGGGCATTTAGGGGAGTTTTGGTATTACTGGCATTTGGATTATATTCCACGCTGATTGATAGATTTTACATGTTTTGTAGCTTTTTGGGCAGGCCTTAATGGGTTTTGGGTATTACTGCAGTTTAGCTAATTTTGGGAATTCTGGTTGTAGAAGAAAACGATTAAAGGTGTGGGTTTTTGGTATTTTGTTTTTCTAAATTAACTTAGTTTTGCTTTGGGTCTTTTTTCATTTATTTACAGATTTGCTTAATTTGATTCAGATCTAGTCAATATTTTAGTTAATTAGATCGATGTAGTTAATTGATTTAGTCTTTTTAGCTTAATTTAGCATTTTACTTTTGATTTTTTATACATATAATAAAGTAAATAGTCATATTGTAATCCTTGTTTTTCTTGAACATTAATAACATGCCCTCAAAGGCTTTTAGTTTTGTACAAATTAAGTCCGTAAATTCATAGATAGACCCCCTAGATTTTATGTTCTTTCAATTAAGCCCCATAATTGCAATTTCTTTCTTGTTGAAATTCATATTTTTTGCCCCCCCCCCCGATTATGTGAATTTTTTAATTTTACCCCTTAGGTTTTATAGAATTTTATTTTTAGCCCCTTAGTTGCTAGAAATTATTTTTGTATCTCAATTTGTCGATAATTATATATTTTAGATTTTGTTTGTTTATACTAAGGTACCTTGACTTGTTTGTTCATTTTGATTAGTATTTGTACCGGGTCTTCGAAAGGTGCCCCTATCACTTATTAATTTCTCTTTATGTGCCCCAGTATGCCTTTATGTGATTTTTATGCATTTTCTTTCTATATTTCTTATTTTATGTTTTTTTTTGCGTATTTATTTACTTTATGCTATTTTTCAAATTTTATTATTTGACAAATATTTTGTATGTAGTTAGTCAATATAATAGTTAGGTTATGTTCCTTATAGTTTTTATGAATATCGGTGTATTTAGATAGGAAATGTAATAAATATGTCGTTTTTTTCCCCCTTAAAATTGTAGCTAACCCCCCAATGTAATAATTAGGACTTGTCTGCTTATGTGCTTATTTGTTTTACCGCGTTCCTTGGGATTTGCATCTAGATATTATGTCTACGTGCTATGTGCTCCCATGTGCCTTTATCTGTCTTTATATGTTTATTTGCTTTCAATTTATGTTTTTAGTTTTTTTATTATGTTTATTAGTTCTTATTATTCCGTCACCACACTAGTTCAATGCTAGTTGTAGCTTTATCGTTTTCTCGCTAGTCCAATGCTAGTGGGAATTCCTAGAAGGGGCTAGTCCAACGCTAGACCCTTAGGGCATTTTAGTGTTAGATGCACTCGTGTGCATTTTATATCATTTCACACACTATTCCCTTTTTAATTTTTCTTCATTTTGCATGATTTTTATATATGTATACAATCATCATTATATCTATTTTTTTAGTATTTGACAGTGCATGACATATAGGTTACATTTTCCCTTAGATTTTTAGGACATTTGTGTGATCCAACTATAAATAGTCATCTACTTACGTGGGAAGCGGTGGATTAACAGGGCCGTTCCCCCTTCCCCGCATGAGTAGAAAATCAGCCACGAGTTATTAGTCCCCCGTACCCGTTGTGTTGTATTCCCACTCTCTTTGTTCACATATTATCTATATTACTATTTTGCTTTTCTTTTTGCATTTCATTTTGCATAGACTGTCGTGACTCCCTCGAGGTCTCTACTCAGGTTTCGCAATTAATGAGATAATTTCGACCAAGTCTCGATGGGATATTTCGACACTCCTGATACCCATTTAGATTTAGAATTTGCATTCATTTAGATATATCGAAATGCGATAGAATCTAGGGTTAATTTAGAAAATTTTGATTAAAATTCGCAACTAGTTTCGGCTAGGTAGAAAGGGTGCCTTAGACGCAAGCCTTTGCCTTCCCTTTTTTCAAATGTGCCTCCTGGACCTTCTTCTCTCATTTTTTTCGTAGACCGGAGTCGAAAAATGGGTTTTCAAATATTTTTCTAAAATTTTTTTATTTTTGTTTTGTTAAATGGTTTTTCGGATGACTTGGTACACCCTAACTCTATACCAAATAGTGACTTCATTTTTTTAAAATGAAACCCTTTTTCAAAATTAGTTGGTCAAAACTGTCGCACTTTTAGTCTTGATCTTATTTTCTTTTAAAATACCGTTTTTCTAAATAACACTTTTTCACTAAAAAATCGTTTTTTCTCACATACGCACAGTTTTTCCAAAACTTTCTTTTCAAAAAGGGTCACCGGATCGAACTGCCTTTACAGGGTGCAACAGTCTCGAACCCCATTGTGCCTATTGATTTTGGACGCGGCATATTTTCGCGACTCCACTGGAGATCACTAGTGAGTCCGAACACTTGGATTAGTCACTTTTTCCTACTTTAAACCTTCATTTTATCATATTTGGATGTCAGGATTGCATTTTATTTTTAAGTTTTTAGGGTTTATTTTTGCATTTCACATACCTCGATTCTCGTCTATCTATGTTATGTATGTTTACTTATATTTGCTTTATTTGACCGCGCTTGCATTTGAGGAGGGGGTCAGTCACCCTTAGAGCCCACGCGTATTAGCATTGTGGTTCCCCCCTCTCATAAGAAGCACTCCATATGTGCATTCGATATATTTTACCCTTTTTCTCTTTTTGGTGGTTGTTACCCACCTTTCCCGATTAGTAATAGGATTGATCTACTTAGGCATGTGCATGTGGCACGATGTTCGCAGTAACCATGTTTAGGAGATCACCCGAACTCTCATCTTAAGTCCATAACTCTAAAGATTTGGGGACTTTAAGATCCATTTGGACACAGTGGTCGGGGCATGATGTGTATGTAGCAGTGTCCAGGGGATCACTTCGAGCCACCGACCAAGGACTTTGGGATTGATGACCCTTACCCTTAGGTCTGAAGGCTTGGGAACTGACAGCCTAATTGAGTCTAGATGCATTAGTGAGCCCAACCTCATGCATCCATAGTAGAATCACATATGATAGAGTTTGCCTTACTCTGTCAGGTACAACTAGGCATGAGAGAAGGGAATCCACCCCCTTTGTTTGTCTCGTTATGCCATTTACTGCTATTTGTTTTGTCAATGTATTATGTGTTATTTGTTGAATAAACTAATGCCGTTTCTTGTAATTCTTTGATTGCATTCACAACCATAAAATAATGAGCCTAGCATGGTGCTCTTATAGGGAACCAACCCGCAATTGGCTTGTTTAAATTTCATTTTCATAATTAATTTCTTCAAGAAAGATGGAAATGAGATTTTCATAAAATTTTAGAAAAGTGCATTTGGTTGTAAATAAAGTACCCAAGGGTTCAATAATTGTAAGTTTTTAAAATGTGCCCGAAAATCCAATTTTTTGGCTTATATATTCTTAAATAAGAGTTGTAATCTCAAATATTTTTCAAAGTTTACCTGTCCTTGTTGTACCTGTCAGTTTTGTCAGAACCAATTTTTCGCAAAATCAATAAATGAACCCAAAAAGATAAATTTTTGTACAGTTCATGTTTATCTTTGTCAAAGAAATTATGCGTCATTTTTATCTTATTCCCCATCCTCCTGTCCCACGCTACACAAAAAGGGATTTTAACACATATTTCATTTTACTTTAATAAACTGGCAGTTTGGAGTTTTATATTCAATGTTGTATCCTATAGCCTCATGGAGGCTCAATTTTTCAAATCAGATAAATTAAGTCAGTAATTTTTTGTACAGTGCATGGTCCATCTTTCTTAAAGAAATTTTGCATCATTATTAGATTAAAAATCTTAGGACACTTTTTTTTAATTTTGCATTTTGTATTTATTTAACCCGTCTTAATAAATCGGCATCATGCATAAAACCTTAGAGGGAACGCCATTTCGGAATCTCATGATAGGAAAGCCATTCTTTGTCTTGGGTACATAACCCTAAAAGAGCATGCATGTTTATAATTTTGGTAAATCCTTGGCGGGTGAGACTCCTAGGTAAGGTAATACTGAGCAAAATGTAGTTGGTTCTTCCCAGTGGATCTGGCCCATCTTTCGATAAAAAGGGGGTCTCACCCTAAAGGATTGCATTTCATGCTAGGTCTACCCTTGATGCAATAAAGGGCTCCCCTAGGACATGCATCTTGTTTTTGTTTTTACTTATACTAATTTGATTTTTTTTCATTTTTACAGGTCCTCTAATGGAGGCAGTAAAATAAGAAAGACATCTGATACATATTTGGTCTTACGTTCGAGTATTTTTAAATCATAGTCTAATTCCAAATAAACCATCACATGCTCGAGACCCATAAGGCCATAAAAACCAAGAGTGCTCTTTTGAATTATTCGAAGGATCATGGACGACCATTTTTTTTATAGTTACCTAGAACTTAGATAGATGAGTTTGGTTAGGATAAGCAGTGTGATAAATGAAATTGTATTTCATAGCCAGACAACGGTTCATTTTAGATGTAATAAGAATAGGAATAATTTGAATTCTCTGTTTTGTAAATTTAAGATTGCCTTGTGTTTAAAATATTTTCTCATATGAAGCATTAAACAAGTTGCTTCTCAAATTTGTTTGTGACATTTGATTTTCCCTTCATGCTTTGCATTTAACTTTTGAAAAAGTTTCTTCAAATCTTTTGTTATATTGAGCATATATTTCTTCGATTAGGCCTCAAATAAATCACATTTTTTTCTCAAAACCTAATGCTAGGTTTGTGTAATTGTAAACTTTTCTCTTTTGATGAGTCAATACAAGTTCAAATTGAATGAATAGAAAAATATTTTCTTGTATGTTTTGATGGTGAAGATAAACGCCCATGATCTTTCGATGTCATCTCAATTGAAGTTGATGATTGCAACTTTGATATCTCTCTGGATCCTAAATAAGGCAAAACTGTTAATGAGGGACTAGAGTGATACCAAAAAGGAATATGGATTCCATGTTAAGGATTTTGAACAATACAGAAGCTATCAACACTGGCACTAAGGCAGAATAGTAGATTTATAGCTCAAATTCTCGCTTGTGGGCACTCGAGTTGTTAAGAAAGAGGACCGCAATGAATTGTCAAACAAGCTTCCAATGCATGTTCAAAGGATCCAAGTACAACAAAAGGGACAAACATGTAGAGCATGCAGCTTCAATCAATTAATAAAGGAGTTTTATTGTTTCATGTCTACAATTTCTTATTCACCTTTGGAATGTGTTGTATAAGTTATTGTGAGATTAAGATAGGGGATGTCACATACTTGTGAGTTATGGCTTGCAATCCTGATTTTTGTCTAATTCCCCTACTAGTTGAAATTACTTTATGTGCTTTGCCAAATGCTTTCTTCAGGTATTAAGAAATGATTATTATATGGTTTGGAGATTTGTTCTTATAGAAAGTATGTCTTGTAAAGTGGTTGAAATTATATCTAAATTTTGTATGTTTGATAAAAATTTCTCTTCTTTACTTAATTTCACATGTTAAATGCTTATTATGGTCAATTAGTGCACTCATGTGATTTGTGATGTAACATCTATTATGAGGGGTTTTTATGCTACAAAAAAAAAAGGAAAAAAAAAGAGGAAAAGAAAGAAAAAAGAATAACGTAGCTTTTTTCTACTCCAATGGCTCTTATGCTTAGTAACCGAGAGTCTTCATCTCAAAATATCGACTTTCACGTCAAACGGTACCTGAATTATGAGTAATGCATTGCAAATTTGAGTAAGTAAATTGTTGAGCAATCGGGGATCTTCATCCAATCAATGTCGATTCTTGCGTCAAAAGGCAATTTTACTTCTCAAATACAGTTTTTGCTACTTGCTTAAGGTTGAGGTGTTGAGTAACCGAGAACCTTCATAACCAATGTCGATTTTCGCGTCAAAAAACACTCTCCGTATTTTGAGTGATTAGTTCACTAAAAGAAAATTCCCTCAAGTGAAAATGAAATTAGATCATAGACATGGATGTTGCTCTTTGATTGATCGATATGATTCATTTACTTGTGAAATTCGGTAAGGCAAAAAATTAATTTGAGCTTAACTTAATTGTGATATAATTCCCTTCTCCTTTACTTGATATTATGAGTATTAAAGACAAGACAATAAATTGCATAATGGTTATTTACCTTGATCTTGAGGAAATACATTTTAGAATGCACATTGTAGATTTCAATGCTTGAATCATTAGTTGATCTCGCATTTTTCAAATTGTTTGAGGACAAGCAATGATTCAAGTGCTAGGGGAATTGACAAGTGTCAAAATTAATGCTTCTGGGTATATTTGTTGATTCAAAATTCAAAATTTTGAGATAGGGATAATTTTGAGCAAATTAACACACAAGCTTTATGATTTTTTGCAGGCTAATGACATTTGAATAAAGTTTAGATTAGTTGAAGCACGATCTCTCTCATCCAGAAAGAAAAGAGCAAAAGCATTTCCGCGTTCTAGCAAAAGTGGATGGTCGATATTTCCTTCGATCATTAGTTCAGACACCATAAAAGGACTTTCTCATTGGATTTTAGTAAATTTTCTGTTAAAAATTGTTGCAAAAGAGATGAATCAAAGCCAGGCCACCTTTCTTTAAAAAAAACAAAAAAAATTTTCTTCTCAAGTTTTCCCCTTTTGAGCCTTTAGAATATATGATTTTCGTTTGACAACCCACATGAAGGTCGCAGCCCCCACACTAGGGTAATTTTATGGTAATTTCATCCCACACTGGGGCAAATTTTATTTCAATTTATGTTTTCAAGAAAGAAAGAAAAGAAAAAAAAAGAAAAAGAAAAGAAAGAAAAAGGGAGACAACTGAAAAAGAAAGCTCAGAGAAAGTAAATAAAACTGGGGCAAATATTTTAGAAAAAAAAAGAGAAAAAAAAAGAATCCCAAAAGCCCATAACAAAGTTGGGGTGAAAATTTTATAAGAAAATAGAAACTGCCAAAATTGGGGCAAATTTCTTTGCTAATGCGATCTCAAATTGTTTAAACCCTTCATGAATTCTGCATTACAACCTCAACATTTTCAGCACATTTCCCATCCCATTTCAGAAGCCGAAAATGTTACCGGTATTTGTTTGTATTTTGTGACAATTTTGAAATGAAAATTTGTAAATCAACTGGCAAATGATGTTAACAAATCTATCTTAGATACATCAAGGGAAGATTACGTTACTGATACCAATATATATTCAAATGCCAGCTTGTTTTAATGAAAAGAGGAAAGAACATCTCAAGTTCGGATGCTGCCATTTATTTCTTCCTTTGAAGTCAGTAATCTGGAAAGGCACTCTGGTCAAATAGACAGTTGAAGACTCTCAAGCGAAAAGCCAGTACGCTGACATTGGATTCTTTTAGAAATTAACTACTGCAGTTGTTTGAAGTTTCTCATCTACATTGATCAAATGGGAATGACATCCACAGATCAAGAGACATCTTTTAAGCCTTTATTTCAAATCAATTTTTGAAAAATGTTTCATTTAATTATGTTTCATTTAGTCTTTGCGTGTTTCGTGTTGTTTACTGTACATAATTTCTTTTACATTATTGCATGTGAAGCATTTTCTGACTAATTTATGTTTTGAAAAATTTGACATTACTTTGTTTGAATTTGAATAAAAGCAAAGGCAATCCTAAGTTTATCAAAAGTCAGAGGCATACATGAATTGAAAAACTATTTGGGGGATTTGATTTGAATCGTGAATCGAAGGCCATTGAATTCGAAAAACTTGCAGAAAGTAAAGCAAGAGACCATATCAAAGATTCGAGATGGAAATACTCATATTTGCATGCACTAGTAGAGTCAAGGGACTGCCAAATGGTGGCATCACTTTTGCAATTGCTGTTATTTTCTTCTTTTTTTTTTGCAAGTGGAATCACACCATCTTCAATTGAAGCCTTTGTCAGGGATAAAAACTAGGGCAATTTTTTTAAGCTAATAATGGTTTAATTAAGGGCACGATTCATTTCAAAGATTGATTTAAAAAATTGACACTGGGGCAAAATTTTTTTGAGAAAAATTTGATTGCAAGAGTAATTTTGATGCTTTATGCTTGAAGCAAAACTTGTAAAAGTCCAACTCATATTGTGGCAAACTTTTTGAAATGATTGATTTAAAATGAATTTTGATTTCAAATGGGTTTGATGCCATACATTGGGGCAAAACTTTTTGAAAAATTTTGATTTTTGGGTTGATTTGGATGTAATGTTCGACAATTGTTTTAAATTTTCTTATGTTTTAAATTTCTCTATGCATTTTGTCCAATAGCCTGGACCTCATCATATTTCTTCTAGTCTGGCAGCTCAGACATACCCTTTTTTATCACTTTGGAATCATGCATTCATGCATTTTGTCTAACAGCTCATGCTACATCATCATGTCTTGCTCTTTTGAATCAACACTTGTTTATTGTTTGTTTAGCATGTTGCATGCTGTTTCGATTTCGTCCAACATTGCGCACACTTTTTAATTTTTATTAAGTCCCAACTCGTCCGTTGGGTTTAAATTTCTGTTTATTTTGGTCTGGTAACTCAGATTCTGTATTTCTATTCATGCATTCATGCATTTGTTTCTCAATCCTCACCGTATTAGCATGTTTTACTTTTTCAAATATGCATCCACCTAACAATTGTCTAGCATACTGCATAGTGTTAATATGTCTATTAGCTTGCATATTGTGTTTTCATTTCACTCGTCTTTATCTTCAAATCTCGGTCGGCTCAATCCATTGCATTGGGTACTGTTTCATTTACAATTCTCAGTAATTGTGTTTGCAGCATTAGATACCATGTCATTCCAATTGCACACTCAATCATCTTACTTTAGCATTCTTGTCTTCTTATGTCATCATTCATTAGTTGTCATATTAGTCCATTTACTTTCATGTTTTTCAAAAAAAAAAAAAAAGGGGATAAAGAGAAAAAAAAAGAAAAAAGAAAAGTTTTAATTTTTGAGTTGAATTGCATCCTATGTTTGACACTTGTGTTTCCTCTGTCTTCAAACCTTTATTGCATTTATTTTTGTCCAGCAACCTGGACCCTGTTTCTATTATTTACATTTTCAAGTCTGATAACCTAGACTTTGCATTCTATGATTCCTGATAGCCCAGGATCATGCATTTCTTCATTTATATTTTCAAGTCTGACAGCCCAGATTTTACATTTTATAATTCTTGACAGCCAATGATCATGCATTTGTCATTTACATTTTCAAGTCTGACAGCCCAAATTTTGCATTCTATGATTCTTGACAGTCCAAGATCATGCATTTGTCATTTACTTTTCTAAGTTTGACAGCCGAGATTTTACATTCTATAATTCCTGGCAGCAAAGAATCATTAATTTATATTTTCAAGTTGGCAGCACAACTTTACATTTATCAACCTTGGAAGCCCAAGGTCATGGATCCATTCAGCAGATTGAACGGCATATGTTTATTTACTTTTTTAAGTTTGGCAGCCCAAACTTTGCATTCATCAATTTTGGTAGCCCAAGGTCATGCATCCATTCAGCAGCCTGAACGGCATATGTTTATTTAATTTTTCAAGTTTTGCAGCCTAAACTTTGCGTTCATCAACTTGGCAGCCCAAGGTCAAGTATCCGTCCAGCTGTCTGTTCGGCATCTATTTATTTACATTGTCAAGTCTGGCAGCCCAGATCTTGCATTGCATTCTATGATTCCTAACAGCCCAAGATCATTCGTTTATATTTTCAAGTTGGCAGCCCAACTTTGCATTCATCAACCTTGGCAGCCCAAACTCATTCATCCATTCAGCAGTCTAAATGGCATATGTTTATTTACTTTTTCAAGTTTGGCAGCCCAAACTTTGTATTCATCAACTTTCGTAGCCCAAGGTCATGCATCTGTCCAGTAGTATGATCAGCATATGTTTATTTACATTTTCAAGTCTAGTAGCCCAAACCTTGCATTGCACTTTATGATTCTTGGCAGCCTAGAATCATTCATTTATATTTTCAAGTTGGCAGCCCAATTTTGCATTCATCAACCTTGGTAGTCCAAGGTCATGCATCCGTTTAGTAGTCTGAACGGCATATGTTTATTTACTTTTTCAAATTTGGCAGCCCAAACTTAGCATTCATCAACCTTGGTAGCTTAAGGTCATGCATCCGTTCAATAGTCTGAACGGCATATGTTTATTTACTTTTTCAAGTTTGGCAGTCCAAACTTTGCATTCATCAACCTTGGCAGCCCAAGGTCATGCATCCGTTTGGCAGCTTGATCGACATTTGTTTATTTACATTTTTAAGTTTGGCAGCCTAGACCTTACATTGCATTCTATGATTCTTGGCAGTTTAAGATCATACATTTATATTTTCAAGTTTGGCAGCCCAAACTTTGCATTCATCAATTTTGGTAGTCCAAGGTCATGAATCCGTTTAACAGTCTGAACGGCATATATTTATTTACTTGTTCAAGTTTGGCAGCCTAAATTTTGCATTCATAAACCTTGGCAACTCAAGGTCATGCATTCGTCTAGTAGCTCGTCGGGATCTATTTATTTACATTTTCAAGTTTGCCAACCCAAACCTTGCATTGCATTCTAGGATTCCTGTTAGCCCAAGATCATTTGTTTATATTTTCAAGTTTGGCTGCCCAAATTTTGCATTCATCAACCTTGGTAGCCCAAGGTCATAAATCCGTTCAACAGCCTGGATAGCATATGTTTATTTACTTTTTCAAGTTTGGAAGCCCAAATTTTGCATTCATCAACCTTGGTAACCCAAGGTCATGCATCTGTCTAGCAGCCTGGTCGGCATCTATTTATTTACGTTTTCAAGTCTGGCAATATAAACCTTGCATTGCATTCTATGACTCCTAGCAGCCCAAGATCATTCATTTATTTATATTTTCAAGTCTGGCAGCCCAAACATTGCATCTAACTTATCAGTATTTTTTTTGTCCAGCAGCCTGGACTTATTTTTTTTGTTTATTAGTTTAAGCACTTTATTAGGTCTAGCAGTCTTTACTGCTTTATGTTATCTTTGTTTAGCAATTCAATTGTTGCATTTTCATCTCTATTTTGATCACAAGCCTAAAAAAAAATTAATTCTTGTGTTATCATTTGTAGCTAATGTTTCACAACCACAGTTCATTTGCATCTGAATTACGTTTGACCTGATTCCCTTCACCGGGATACGTAGGTAGCTCCTTGGGAGCTCGATCACTTGTTTTTCTATGTTCAGTTGTTCATCGGTTTACATCTCATTACCTTTTTATATTATGCATGTCCAAATGTTTTAGTTACAGTGGTATCCGTTTTCATTTTTGGGTGAGACAAAATTTGGTATTATTTACGTTTTTGTCTGAAATCTCTGCAAGATTTTTGACAAATAGGGGCAAACTGTAGACACCAAATTTTGACACACTATTTATCTTTTCCAACATTGGGAGCACTTTTATATTTTTTGGGGTCAAATTCTAATTTTTCAATAAAAGGGGAACGAAATCAGCATTTTCGGGAGGCAAAATAGTAATTTTCAGCTGTAAATATTTTTTCATTAGTTCTGGGATTTTAAATTCATATTTTGTACTTTTGTACGTATTTTTAAATTTTTTGTGATTTTTTTGAATTTAATTGATATCTGTACATTTCGTCAGTACAAGGATAAAATGGTCATTTCGCCTCACGAATACCATTTTTGTCTATTATTGAGTCCCAAATTTGTTTTTCAGATTTTTTAAGCATTTTTCTAAATTTTTTTTATTTTTTCGAGAATGATTGTTATTTTTCTGTAAATACTACATTCAAGGACAAAATAGTCATTTCACACTCTAAACGCAGTTTTTACTAATTTTTGAGTTCTAAATTCTATTTATGATTTTAAGCTTATTTTAATTTTAGAAAATTTTCGAGGCCAATAGCTATTTTTTATGTATTTTCGTTTGTCGAGGGGCAAAATAGTCATTTCATACCCAAACGCATTTTTTGTCAATTTTAAGCTTTAAACGTTATTTTTTAGATTTTTAAAATCTATTTTGAATTTTTTTGCCAAATTTTGGAGCTCATTGTCACTTTTATAGTAATTTTAATTTATTGTGTAAATATTATTTTTAGAATTAAATTGGGATTTTATTAGTAATGACATTTTGGTTATTTTGGGGTATTCTTGGAGGCCAAGACTACTTGGCTCTATAAATACCCCCATTAAAAAATACAAAAAGGAGGAATTAATTAGAAAATACTAGATACACTCTTCTACTCTTTCACATAGAACACACTTTTTCACACACTAAAATCCCACACACACTAACACACCTAATCATCACACACTAGAATCTAGGTCACACACTAACACACACTTTTTTCACCTACTAAAATCAAACACACACACTTACACACTACTTTTACAGACATTAAGATCAAAAGAACAAAAAAATCAAGAACATCAAGAACATTGCAAGAAAATCCAACAAGAAAAGAGAAAAATTTAACCAGTCAACTTACTCAAGATTTCATAAAGGTAACATCTTAAGCCCTAACAATCCATTTACAAAAATTATTTGTTGTTGTTTTTGTTGAATTTTTTAATATCTTCTATTTCCTCTTGTTGCTGAAAATTTTAGGGCTTTCTTTTCTATTTTTCATTCTTTTTCTCGTCTTCCCATTTTCTGGTTTTGTTTTAGTTTTTCTTCTTTTAGGTCTTCTAATTCTCCTTCTCATCTCCACCGTCCCTCTCTCCTTCCACCTTTAACCACCGTAGCTCCCAAGCTTCAACATCCATCAACAACCACCCTACAATCTGCCCACAAACAACTAGAGAAACCAGCAGCCCTTAGTTCATCTCCTTACATCAGAATCAAAACAGCATCATTAGAATAGTCAGACCCCATTGCCTCCAAAATCACTTCCATCTCCACCATCTATTACCATCCCAAGCTCCACTATAACCAAACCAAACAACCCAACCTGAAAAACAACTGCAAAACAAGCCCATTACCTGAAGGAAAAGAGCAGAAACAGACACAAAAACAAATAGCCCTCCACCATCTACTCCATCCCACTGCCGATCATCAGATTCCACCAATACTCTACCAAACCTTCATCGTTTAACCCCAAGATCCACAAGCCACCGTCTCTCTTCAACCCATCAGCCCAGAACCTCAACTCCTCTCCCCTCACCACATGAAACAACCACATCAAACAGTAATAAATTGCTCTGCCTCCTCTACTTCCACAGGACAGACCATCATCACCAAACATTAGAATTAGTAGCCCCCCAATTCTCTCCCATGTAACCATCGAAACGCAGCAAGCTTCCCCTGCAACAACCATATCTTAGCCCTGCACCTCCCTTGTCAAAATCATCCACAAATTCCCCCCAGAACATTCCAAATTCCACCACCACCACCTGCAAGAAATAGCAAAAACATACCCAAGACCACCCTCCAATTCTATCAAATCAGCCAAACCAACAGCCATAGTACTTCCTCTACTACCATAGTTTAGCCAACTAAAAAAAAATGAGCACAGACAAAAACCATCAGTTTATCAGCCCACCATCTTTCTCCACCAAATTCTATCGAAACAGTCACAACAACCATCAGTCTTCCCAATTTACTCACCACCGGCAGCTCCTCAACAGTCACCATCAATACTATTTCGTCAACTAAGCCACCAATTGAACCGCCACAAACTACCCCCAATCTCCTCCTTTCATCGCCTGCAAAAAGAAACAATCTCAAAACCGTAAGATAGACACGCACAATCAAAAACTCATCCCCTCCAAACACCTCCCAATCTGCCAACAATAAACAACACTCCATCCAATCGCACCACATTAGCCTGCAAAAGAAATGAAACAGCTTCAAAGTATAACCCATTTGTCATCCCCTACCTGATCACAAGCTTCACCTCCTCCACAACAAGACCACCATACCAATTGCCACTACCGAATCTGCACAACCATCAGCATTTAGTCAACCATCGCAACACCCCTTCATCGCCGTTGGACCACCCTTGCCAGCCCAATCAAGCACACAAGTCCAATTAACCCTTAAGACCCATACTCACCCAGCCCATCAGTTCCACGCTAAGCCCCTGCCAGTAGCCCTTGGTCGCCACCATTCAACAGCTCCATAGCTCCCATCTGCTGTAGATACCAAATTTTGACACACCATTTATTTTCAAACATTGGGGGCATGTTTACATTTTTGGGTCAAATTTTAATTTTTCAATAATTTTGGGGGCAAAATAGTAATTTTTATTTGTAAATATTTTTCTATTACCTTTTGGGGGTTTTAAATTCATAGTTTTGTTTTCATACGAATTTGTTAATTTTTTATGATTTTTCTGGATTTAATTGATATTCTTTTATATTTTTACCATCACAAGGGCAAAATGTAAAATTTCACCTCGCGAACACCATTTTAGCTCATTTTAGGTCCCAAATTTATTTTTGTAATTTTTAAGCATGTTTCTAAATTTTTTGATTTTTTCGAGGACGATTGCTATTTTTTTGTAAATACTGCGTTTAAGTGCAAAATCGTCATTTTACAGTTTAAATTTATTTTTTGTCAATTTTTGAGTCATAAATATATTTTCTAGAGTTTTAAGCTTATTTTTAATTTTTGGTAATTTTTCGAGGTCAATAGCTATTTTTCTGTGAATTTTCATTGTTCAGGGGCAAAATCGTTATTTTACAGTTTAAATTCATTTTTTGTCAATTTTTGAGTCATAAATGCATTTCCTAGGGTTTTAAGCTTATTTTTAATTTTTGATAATTTTTTGAAACCAATAGCTATTTTCTGTGTATTTTCGTTGTTCAAGGGCAAAATCGTCATTTCACATTCCGAGCGCGTTTTTGATTAGTTTTAAGCTCTAACCTTTAATTTGAAATCTACTTTCAATGTTTTGGCAAATTTTGGAATCTACTGTCATTTCTTAGTGTTAATTTTTAATTTTTTGGGTTAAAAAATATTTTTCTTAAATAAAATCAGAATTTTTATTACCAGTGGCATTTTTGTTATTTTGTAGTATTCTTGGTGACAAAGACAACTAGCCTTATAAATACCCCCCTTAAATCAGAAAAAAAAGAAGAGAGAAAAATCAAAAACCCTTAAAACACTTTTACTTTTATGCTTTAAAGATCAAAACACACAATTGACACCAAAAAACACACATACAAGCCGCCATTCTTTTATCTCTACATAGTATTCATCTTCAACCTCAAGGATTGTTCATCATTTTACCAAAATAGGTTACTGTTCATCATCAAACTACAAGAATTCATAGGTATTTCTTCTCCTAAATCCTTTTGTTTTTTGATTCATGTTTTAATAAGAAATATATTTGTTTTCATAGATTGTCTTGGTTAAATTGTTTTCATTTTTCTGAAAATTTCTACATTTCTTTTCTGGTTTTTCTTCTCTGGGTCTTGTTTACGTTTCTAGTTCTTTCATTTTTTCTCGTTGGGATTTATTTTCTTCCTCCTAAACCCACCACTGTCTCTCCCTCCTTCTATCACCATTCAGACCATCAACTTTAACAATAAACCATCCAAGCTCCACCCTCTTCCACAATACAGCCTCCAGTTACCACCACTGTACTCCACCACACATCTCCATAGTCATATTTTTACAAAATTGACACCACCAAGCCACCTCCAATTCATCAATTGCCCTTTACAATTTTAGCCAAGTCACCTGTAAAACACCCAATTACCACTCCTCAGCCACCAGCTCCTCCTTGAAACCACCCACAATAACCCAAGCAGCAGCCATGACAGCCCCAGCCATCAACACCGGAAGCTTCCTTGTAACCAGTCCATCACCACCAAGTCACAACTGGTAGTCATTCAACACAGTCAAACCTAATTCTGCAACCTCTTCTCCAATGTTTTCAGAATCGGACCGGACCGTTTGGTTCGACCGGTTGAATTGCGAACCGATCATATCACCGATCCGGTTCTGTATAAAAGCCGGAAGAGTTAAAAAACCGCTATGAACTGATCTAAACCGTGCAAACTGATGAGAATCGTAAAACTCGTAAACTGGCGGTCTTTTTACAATTTTCAATATTTGTAGCATCAGAGGTTAGTTTAAGATTATGACTTTGAAGTGCCACAAAACCTCTTAAAACCCGAATCAATTCTGTCAAATTAATTAGTCAAAATACCAAATTTTGTGCTTATAATTAACAAGCAGCTTATCAATTATTTAACCAAATCCACAACTTTAAGAAAAAAAAAATAAATCTTTGACTTAGCCTTAAAGACGGAGCCGGAGGAACAAGGAACAAGGATAGGGCCGGAGATAGCTCTATCGAGACGGAGATTTGTGCGAGAACGGCAGCTGAAGTTGAGACGGCGTCGTTTTCGTCTTCGATTTTGATTTCGTCTATGTTTTTCAATTCTTCTGCTTGATCTTTTGAGATCCCTAAAAAACCAACTAGTTTCCTAAATATATCCATTGTCCTTTATATATATATATATATATATATATATAGTCTTCTGTCATGTGATTGGAATTTCCGATTGAAGTGGTAGGGATAGTTCGGGAAGAATAGGAATGACGATGTCAAGGAGGAGGACAAAGACGTGGGTTGAGAGAAAGTAGAGAGTTTCACTTTGGCCAATTTTTCGAGTTTCAAGGTTCAACAAATTAGTTTGTTTGGTCTTATTTCTGGCTGGAATTAAATTTTGAGCTCATTTGCGTTAAAAATTTTGAATCCTTATGTCATTCTCTTCTCCTTTATATGTTTTATTTGAAACATTTTATTATATTAATAATATAATTAGTTTAAGGCTTAATTCGAACGTGAATAATGATAGATGCAAATTTTAAAGTTTTTATTTTTATAGAATAATTGTTATCATAGTTAACATAGATATGAATTTTATTAACTTAACCTAATCATAATTCCTCGCAATCATCAATCAAATATCCCATTATTTTATAAGAAAATTCTGCAATTTTTTGGCTCCATATTTTTGAATTACTTAGTTGTAATTAAGGAAAACTTCACGGCAGAACCTCCAAGCTTTATATTCAAGTCTACTCACCCTCGGAATTGCAATTCTCAATGTTTTTAGACATCCAAATTTTGGTTTCTTCCTAAAGATGTGAAAATGATAGTACCGAGTTATTCAAATACTAGAAGGTCCAATCCTTGACTTTTGTTGTGCTTCTCTACGATGTAATCAAATAATTTATCATTTCAAACATTTACTGTACAAGTATTTTATTTTATTAAAAGAAAGAATGGGATTAGCTGTGTGGGTGGATTTAGTATTAAATGTCCATAATTAAAGAAATGGGAAATCGGACTCTTTATTTTTCAAAATGGTTACCACCTCAAAAATTGACATACAGTAATGATAATTGATTCTCGGTTGTCGTGTACTGCTTGCCACATTGATATTTTGGGCCACGTGTACAGCAGGCCTCCTTGGTCTTCTCCGGCAAAAGATTTGTGCCCAGAAGACTTAACTTTATGCATCCCCACTAAAAATAACCGTGGGGGAGGGGGGGACTTTGAACCGGGGTCGAACCGGTTGGATCGGTCTGACCACGACCCGGCCTCTCTTCCGGTTCAGTGACCGGTCCGAGTTTAAAAACATTGCTCTTCTCCCCTGTAATCACCACAAGCGAAATCCATCACCACCACCAGACCTCCGTTGCCACTAGATTCTCTAATTAACACCAAACAGCCCAATATAGACCATCAGCCACCACCCCAATAACTATTCCACTGTCCCAATTCTGCCTCCATTGCCAAACCTGCAAAAGAAAAACAGAACCAAAACAGCCCCCCTGAAGCTATACCCATCCAAACTGCCACCAATTCTCACCATTGTCAGCTCCAATTTCCTAAGAACTCAGCGTTCCCCTCACCGACAGGCCACAAACAATCAACCAGCTCTTTCCCCGAACCACCACTCACTATCTCCCTTGTCCATCACCTGCTAACGAACCACCAGTATTACCATAGCCATCAATCAGCCCCAAATTCTAGTCAATCATAGCCATCAATCAGGACCAAATTCCAGTCAGTGGCAAACATACCCCTGCACCACCAATTCACCATCATCTCTCTGCCCTCTTACCCCAAATAACCACTATCTCACAACTAGTCCCAACTACCACCATCGTCTTCACCGAATAGCCATACCAGCAAAGCACCGCTACTCCCAACAATTGCCACCGTCACCCACCAAAGCAGCACAAATAACCACCATCCCCAAATCCTCTCCGCCCTCCAGTTTCACCACTACCAATAATAATCAGAACCCACAGCCACACTACCATCTTCAGCCCCACGATTCCACTATCAATCGACTCCATCACTCGTCCCATATAGTTTTTTGGCCTCCAGAAAGATAAACTTAGAGAAGAGAAGAAAAGAGAGGATCAACGAAAGAGAAAAATCACACAAACGAGAGAGAGAGAGTTAAAATATAGAAGGAGATGAGAGGGGAAGAGAAACAGAAGTGGGGAGAGAATAGAGAGGACAGAGAGAGAAAGACAAGGGACGAGCTGGAAAAAATTGGAGAAGAAGAGAGGAGAAGAGAGAAAGAAAAGGAAAAATTGAAGGAAAAGAAAAATCAAAGAAAGAGAGAATGCGAGAGAGATGAAGCAGAAATGGAGAAATCAGGGGAAATGAAGAGCACAGGTAGAAGGAAGAAAAAGAGAGAGCAAATTTGAGAGAAAATGAGAAAACACTCAGGCGAGAAAGAGAGATCAGAAGGAATTGGGTTTTGGGAGATTTTGATTTTTTTTCTCTATTTTTATTGGGAGAAGTGTGACGCCCCAGAAATTCGTACAAAATTATTTAATTCATGTTATGTTTATTAGTAGGAAAAAAATAAATAATCATGATGAGAAAGAAAAGAAAGGGCAAGATCAAAATGCATTTAATAAGGGAATTTCTTCTATTCAGGGTTTAGTGTTAATCTTTGGTTTATTAGTTGGAAGACTTACTTAAGTAAATTAGGTTAAGTAAATGAGATTCTTTCATGATTAAGTGAGACACCTAAGTACTCAATTTGGATTAATTTCATTGGATCATTAGTTTATAATAGTGTTTAATTTTAACTAGTTTAATATACTATTTTCTAGTCTCTTGACTACTTGAATCTTAGCTCAATTTATACTCAAAAATTTCACTTGTTCTCTTGCTTTATTTTCTTTTTCTTGGCTAAATTTTCTTCTTTCTTTTTCTTCTTCTCTTGGCCGAATTTCTTCTTTCTTTTTCTTTTTCTTCTTGGCCGAATTTCTTTCTTTTCTTTTCTTGCTTGTGGCCGGATCTCCCTCTCTCTATTTTCCTCTCATTTTGTTTTAATATTTGTGTCATAATATTACTAATTACTAGGTGATAGAGGTTAAGAGTTCCACCAATTAAATTAAACCAAGTTAACAACTAATGCATTAAAAGACTAAACCCTAACCTTACTCTTGTTATGCTTTAATTGGTTATTCTTTTACCTTACCTTTTCCTTTATTTCTTTTCTATTTTTCTAGCCTATTTCTTTCTCTTTTCTCATTCTTCTTGGCCGGCCCTTACTCTCTCTCTTTTCCTCTCATTTTTCTCTCAACTTCTTGAAGCTTTCTCTCCAAAATTAGAGCAATTTCACCATAGAAATTTAGCTTTTCTTCTTCCTAAGCAACTTTCTAAGCTTGTTCAAGGTATCTACTATGAACTTTTCTTGTTAATTTCAAGTTTTATTTGGTCTTTTGTATAAGTTTAACTCTAGAACCTTGTTATTACTACTTGAAGAATTTAGTTAGAATTGAAGATTTACTTGCTAGATAAAGTGTTTTTGTGGTTAGATAGACTAGTAAATATCATTTAAACCTTGAAATCTCAAGTATTATGTGTTGTTTGGGTGAAGATTCTTGGAGTAGAAATCTTGAATTTGAGTAGAATTTTGAATGAATTTGAGTTTGAGTTGAACACAGAAGTTGTAGAACTTGTTGGAAATTGGATTGGATGGTTGATTTCTTGCAAGTAAAAATTTGGGTTAGTCCGATTTTAAGGGGAGATGCTGCCGAAATTTTGTTAGAAATAAAGGAGAAAAAATATATAGATGAAATTTCTACCCAAGAACATGTCAAATTTAGAAAATAGTGTGCAGAAATTTTTGACTAATGACCTAGTGATAATGAAATTTTCTTAGGGCAAGAAAACCCTAAAACTAAAACCCTAAAATGAAAACCCTAAACCCTAAAATGAAAAACCTAAACCCTAAACCCTAGAAACCCTAAAACCAAAACCCTAGAAATAAGTGGGATACTTTCTTGAATTTCTTTACTAAATTAATTAGGGTTTTAATCGGATTTTTCATTAGATTATTTCTTTTAAATTTCAGGATCTGAAAACGAATCGCGACCATTTTACGAGATATTTTCATAGGCATTCCAGGTGAGTGTCTCTATGTGTGCATGATGCATGAAATGCTTTGTCCTACTTGAGAATGTTAAACTATGAAATAGTATGCTATACTTGTAATTGTTATTTTATGACATGTGTTACTTGAGGAAAGATGTGTACTTTATCACATCTATTCCGCAAGTGTGTTACACGCTTTCATTATCCAACGTGTTACTTGTGCATGAGACTTCCGTGACTAACTTCACCGTTACCTTCACGGATAGTCAACCCGGCTGCATGTGGGAGGATATAAGGTGCTGGGTGTTTTAGGGCGTGATGTTCTTTCCCTTATGAGTTGTGAATCCTCAAAGAGGCCAACTCCGGATTGAACTTTCTTGCGTGTCGGCCCTCCAGGGTTGAGATTTCTCCCTGGATGTGGTAGCCTGTACGGAGGTTATAAGGTGATTGGTGGTTAGGGTTCTTGCTTGATAATACTGGCATGACCTTTGATCAAGACCTGAGCTATTATCTCAGTCCTAACATCATGGTTACATGATCAGTACTTGCTCCTTCTGCGGTTAAGCTTGCTTCCGTAGTTGAGCCCTGTATCCGCCATTGACTACTTGTTAATTAAATTGTTCATAACTTGTCTACTTAATTTGTCAATTATTTTGTTCAATAAAATAATAGATTCTTGGTATGATTGCATGACTTGGACACTCACTAGGGCTATTATAGCTCATTCCTTTCATTTGTTTTCCTTTACCCAGGTTTCTGAAAAATTAAAGCTGGCATCGACTGGTTTTGAATATAATAGATGTCTTAGTTATTGTAATAGCCAAACTGTTTTGGGCTATCTTGGTGAAAATCATATATATTGTGACATGTAAACTTCTTGATGTTACTTGTACCTTTAAATTAAATAATATGAATATATTTTATTTTATTCTATTTTATTTCATTTTATTTGGAGTTAAGCACAGCGTGTATGGTCTGAGTGAAGTGCTCGACTTGAGTCCTGGCGAGAGCTAGGCAGGCAGTCCGCTAAGCCCTTTGGTGCGCCTCTGGGTAAGGTGGGGCTGTCACAAGAAGAATGGGATTAAGGGAATTTTACTGTAATTGCAAGATTTGATGTTTAGTTATTAATGTGTTTTTATATATTTATGTCTTTGCCCCTTAGATTTTGATTATTATCATAATGCCTCCAGAAATTTTATTTTTCTGCATTTTAGTTCTTGGTATTTTTTAGATTGATCCTGTATACTTCATTTAATTAAGTCTTTGGTTAATTGTAATTATGCCCTTTGAATTGCTAAAATTTACCATTTTGTCTCCCAATTTGCTTTCATTTGCGTCCCCACCCCCTAAATTTGCTTTAATTCCCAATTTTACCCTTTAAGTTTCATAGAAGTTTATTTAGTCCCTTTAGTTGCTAGAGTTTATTTTTTTGTCTCAAATTGTCAATAGTTTTATATTTTAAGTTTTGTTTGTTTATATCGAGATACTTTGACTTGTTTTGTTCATTTTGATTAGTATTAGTACCGGGTTTTCAAAGAGGTATCCCGATCTCTCATTATTTTTCCTTTATGTGCTCCAACGTGCTCTAATGTGATATTTTATGCATTTTTTTATGCATTTCTTATTTTATGCACTTTTTACGTATTTATTTATTTTGTGTTATTTAATTTTAAATTTTATTATTTTTGACGAAAAATGTAATAATCTTGTATTTAGCTAGTCAATGTAATAGTTAGATTATTTTTCTCACATTCTAGCAAAAATTTGTGTAATTAGATAGAAAGTGTCATAGATAGGGCATTTTTAATTTCCCCCCTTAAATTGTAAATCAAGCCCCTGGTGTAATAGTTAGGATTTATTTGCTTTTGCGTGCTTATGTGTTTATTTCTTTAACCGCTTTCCTTAGGATTTTTGCATCTAGATATTATGCTTACTGTGTTATGTTCTCCTATGAGATCTTATATGTTTTTTATATGTTTAATTGGCTTTTAATTCATGCTTTAATGGTTTAATTCATAATTTATGGTATTCCGTCACCACACTAGTCCAACACTAATTGTGGCTTCATCTTTTCTGCTAGTCCAACGCTAGTGGGATTTTTAGAACGAACTAGTCCAACGCTAGACCCTTAGACATTTAGTATTAGGTGCATTTGTGTGCATTTCACATCACATTTCACACACTCTAGTTTCCTTTTTCATTTGGCCATGATTTTATTATTTCTATTATTATTATTAATATTATTATTATTTTGACATATTTTTTAAATGCATGATATTTAGGTTGCATTTCACTTAGAAATTAGGACATTTGTGTGATTCAACTAGAAAATAGTCATCCACTCACGTGGGAATCGGTGGCATACAGGCCGTTCCCCCCTCCGTGAGTAAAAACATTCAATCACGAGTTATTAGTCTCCCGTACCCATATGTTGCATCCCTACTTTCTTCAACCACTTATTATATATATTACTATTTTTCTTTCTTTTTGCATTTTATTTTGCATAGACACTTGTGACTCTCTTGAGGTCTCGACTCGGGTTTCGTAATTAATGTGATAATCCTAATCAAGCCTCGACGGAACATCTCGACACTCCCGATACCCTCACTTAGATTTAGTATTTGCATTCATATAGATACATCCAAAACACGATAGAATTCAGGGGTTAATTTAGGAAATCTTGATTAAACCTCGCAACTAGCCTCGGCTAGGTGGAAAGGGTGCTTTAGGCGTGAGCCTTTGCCTTCCCTTTCTTCAAATGTGACTCCCGTACCTTTTTCTCTCATTTTTCGTTAACCGGAGTTGAAAAAGGGTTTTCCAACATTTTTCTAAAAATTTTATTTTTGTTTTTGTTTAAACGAATTTTTGGGTGACTTGGTACACCCTAACTCAATACCAAGTGGCGACTCTATTTTTAAATAAAACCCTTTTTCAAAATTAGTTGGCCAAAACTGTCGCACTTGGTTGTCTCGGCCTTATTTTTATTATTTTCTCTAAATAACACTTTTTCAAATAAAAACTCGATTTTTCATACACGCGCACGATTTTTTTCAAAACATGCTTTTCAAAGAGGGTCATCGAACTAGACCCTTTTTTTTTTGGAATGCGACAGTCAACGACCCCGCTGTGTGTCATTTCGGGGTGCGACACTTGCAAAAGACAACAACCGAAGGCCACCAAAACCCATGGCCTCACCGCTACAAATCAACCCTCAATTACCGACCCAGCGCCACTCCCAGTCACCAAATAGCCTTCTTTTCCATCTCCCTTCCACTAATATCACCGAACTTCTTCTTGCACTGGGGAGGGAATTTAAATGTTAAAAGAGAGAGGAAAAAAGAGAGAAAGAGCAAAGAGAGAGAACAGGAGGGATAGGGAAGATCAGAGAAATAAAAAGAATAAGGAAGAAGAAGAGAGCAAGTAGATACGAAGAGAAGAAGAAGAGTGAAATAGAGAGAGATGGAGAGAAAGAGAGAGAATTTTCTCCTTTTTAGAAAAAGGAAGAAGACGATCTGGGAGGGGGAAATAATTTGGGAAAACAATTTGGGCATTTAGGGGAGTTTTGGTATTACTGGCATTTGGATTATATTCCACGTTGATTGACAGATTTTAACTTGTTTTGTAGCTTTTTGGGTAGGCCTTAATGGGTTTTGGGTATTATTACAGTTTAGCTAATTTTGGGAATTCTGGTTGTAGAAGAAAACGATTAAAGGGGTAGGTTTTTGGTTTTTTGTTTTTCTAAATTAATTTAGTTTTACTTTGGGTCTTTGTTTTAATTTATTTATTGATTTGCTTAATTTGATTTAGTTTTAATCTAGTCATTATTTTAGTTAATTAGATCGATGTAGTTAATTGATTTAATCTTTTTATCTTAATTTAGCATTTTACTTTTGATTTTTTATACATATAATAAAGTAAATAGTCATACTGTAATCCTTGTTTTTCTTGAACATTATTAACATCCCTCAAAGGCTTTTAGTTTTGTACAGATTAAGTCCTTAAATTCGTAGATAGACCCCCCAGATTTTATATTCTTTCAATTAAGCCCCCTAATTGCAATTTCTCTCTTGTTGAAATTCATATTTTTTGCCCCCCCGATTATGTGAATTTTTTAATTTTACCCCTTAAGTTTTATAGAAATTTATTTTTAGCCCCTTAGTTGCTAGAATTTATTTTTTTATCTTAATTTGTCGATACTTATATATTTTAGATTTCGTTTGTTTATACCGAGGTACCTTGACTTGTTTGTTCATTTTGATTAGTATTTGTATTGGGTTTTCGAAAGGTACCCCTATCACTTATTAATTTCTCTTTGTGTGGCCTAATATGCCTTTATGTGATTTTTATGCGTCTATATTTCTTATTTTACGCATTTTTTTGTATTTATTTACTTTATGCTATTTTTCAAATTTTATTATTTGGCAAATATTTTATATGTAGTTAGTCAATGTAATAGTTAGATTATATTCCTTATAGTTTTTACGAATATTGGTGTATTTAGATAGGTTGTTTTTATTTTTTTCCCTTAAAATTGTAGCTAACCCTTCGATGTAATAGTTAGGGCTTGTGTGGTTTTGTGCTTATTTGTTTTACCACTTTCCTTAGGAGTTGCATCTAGATATCATGTCTATGTGTTACGTGCTCCTATGTGCCTTTATCTATCTTTATATGTTTATTGGATTTCAATTTATGTTTTATTATTTTGATTTATGTTTTATTATTTCTTATTATTCTGTCACCACACTAGTCCATTGTTATTTGTGGCTTTTATCGTTTTTCTGCTAGTCCAATGCTAGTGGGAAATCCCTAGAAAGGGCTAGTCCAACGCTAAACCCTTAGGGCATTTTAGTGCTAGGTGCACTCATGTGCATTTTACATCATTTCACATATTATTCCCTTTTTAGTTTTTCATCATTTTGCACGATTTTTATATATGTATATAATCATCATTATTATCTATTTTTTTAGTATTTGACAGTGCATGACGTTTGGGTTGCGTTTTCACTTAGACTTTTGGGACATTTGTGTGATTCGACTAGAAATAGTCATCTATTTATATGGGAAGCGGTGGATTGACAGGTTGTTCTGCTCTCTGTGAGTAGAAAGATTTCAGTCACAAGTTATTAGTCTCCCGTACCCGTTATGATGCATCCCCACTTTTTTCGACCACTTATTATCTATATTACTAATTTTCTTTTCTTTTTGCATTTCATTTTGCATAGACAGTCGTGACTCCCTCGAAATCTCGACTCGAGTTTCGCAATTAATGCGATAATCCCAACCAAGGTTCGATGGGACATTTCCATCTCCCGATACCTATTTAAATTTAGGATTTTCATTCATTTAGATACATCCAAACGCGATAGAATCTAGGGTTAACTTAGAAAAATTTGATTAAACTTCGCAACTAGCTTCGGCTAGGTAGAAAGGGTGTCTTAGGCGCAAGCCATTGCCTTCCTTTTTTTAAAATGTGACTCCCAGACTTTCTTCTCTCATTTTTTCGTAAACCAGAGTCGAAAAGAGATTTTTCAAATATTTTCCAAAATTTTTTTATTTTTGTTTTGTTAAATGGTTTTTTCGGTGACTTGGTACACCCTAACTCCATACCAAGTGGCGACTCTATTTTTTTAAAATAAAACTCTTTTTCAAAATTAGTTGGCCAAAATTATAGCACTTTTAGTCCCGACCTTATTTTTTTTAAAATACCGTTTTTTCTAAATAACATTTTTTCTACTAAAAACTCGATTTTTTCTCACATATGCACCATTTTTTCGAAACTTTCTTTTCAAAAAAGGTCACCAAACCGGACCACCTTTTCGAGGTGCGATAGTCCCGGAACCCACCGAGCCCATCGATTTTGGGACGCGACATGGACTAGTAAATGAATTTTTTCACAAAAAAGATAGCAGAAAAACATAAATTCTAAACTTAAATGAACTAAACCAAACCAATTAAACTAAAATTAGATAATCAATTACCAAGTTAATGCTAAATGGAGTTTAAATCAGTAACTAAACAATAATAAATAATACAAAAACTAAAACTACAAAAAACCTAAAATAGCCAAAAATTTCTAATCTTTGGCATCCATAAATCATGAAATTCCCAAATTCTATCTTCTTTTTCAAAATCTCTATTTTCTTTTCTCTTTCACGTCTCTCAGTTCTCTTTTCTTCTCTAACCTCTCTCCCATTTTTGTTCGTTCTTTCTCTCTGTCTGGTTTCTCTTTTTCCTTCTCTTTCTGGTTTCCCCTCTCTGATTTCTTTCCTTTTCTCTAGTTTCTCACTTTCTCTTTCTGTTTCCATGTTCGTCTCTTGTCTGCTCCCTCCCTCTCTTCCTTATTTCCTCTGCTGAAAGTCGCCCTCTATTTCTTTCTTTTCCAGTCTATCTCTCTCTTTCTCTCTAACCTCTCTCTCACTTTCGTTCGTCCTTTCTCTCCGTCTGTTTTCTCTCTTTCTTTCTTCTCTCGGCCGGCCGTTGCGTGGAGGCCGCTGTGGTGGTACATTTGGAGCACTAGCAGAGTGAGGGAGATGGAGGAGTAGGGAAGCAGTGGAGACAGTCAGATTTGGGGTGGTGATTGGGGTTATTTAGTTTGTGAGGGATGTGGTTCTGGCTGCAACTTGTGTTTGAGAGGCTGTTTTGAGCTGTTGAAGTACAGGTGGTGGAGCAGCCGGTGGTCTAGTGTAATTAGGGGTGGTGAGCTTGATTTCTGCAGGTGATGAGTTGTTTGTTGTGGTGGATGGCTTGGTTGTTTTGTAGACAATAGGGGTGCTTTGATTGGGGTTTTTGGGCTACAATGGCAGGATTAGTGAGGCCATTTTTGACTGGTTCGGCTGACCATGGTGGTTCTGTTGGTACGGGGGAAAAAAGGTGGGTTTAAGGTGGCTATGATAGTGGACTGATGAAGATGAACGCGAATTCAAGGGCTAATTGTAGCCATTCTTGGGCTAATTTGAAGGCCCTTTTGGTGGCGTATGTCTTTGATTTAAGGGGGCAATGATGGGCGTGGGGAGGAGGGTGATGGTAGAGGTGGTTTTGGTGGAAATTCTCGGTGAAAATGGTGGTTCGTGTAACAGGGGGAGGCATTTGGGTTGCTTTTGTTTTGTTTTCTGCAGGCAAAAATTGGGGCTGCTGTGTGACTGGCTAGCAGTGGTTGTTGATGGCTTGCATTAGTAGAGACTTGATGTTTGGCCTGTGGAGGCTCTATTGCTTGTGGGTTGTCTTAGGGCTGGTTGAATTGTGGTAATAGCGTGGTAATTGTTGTGGTTTGTTTGGTGGTGTGTGATTGGATATTGTTGGTCGGAGGTTGTGGTTGGGCTATAATGGCTGATGGAGGCGTGGTTTTGCTGGATTGGTGATTGTTTGGCTGGGCTGAGCTTATGATGATGGTTGTGGAGATTTGGTGTTGATTTTGTAGGTCAATGGTGGTGCTTTGGGCGATGATAGGGACTGATGTTGGTTGATTGGTAGTGGGCTTGCTTTGGTTTGGCTAATGGTGGTGGTTATGTTTTCTGGTGATGAAGAAATGGTGACTTAGGGTGGTTGGGGAGAGGTTGGGGTGGCTTGTTGGTGGAGAGGGGTGTTTGATTTTTGGGTTTGTTTGGATGCAGTGATGTTTCTGGCAATCGAAGGTTTAGGCGTAGCTTTAGGCGATTGGCTTTACAGTGGGTGGTGGTAGTAACAAGAAGAGACGGTGGAGATTGAGTTGAGGGGTAAGAGAGAAAGAGAGGTGATGGAGAAGAACTGAGAACCCAAACCCAGAAACAGAAAGAACGAGACCCAGAAAGAACAAGACCCAGAAATCGGTGGGGTGGAGTAAAAAGAAACAGAAAACAAAAGAAAGAAGGAAAAAAACTGTGAACAAAAGAAAACTAGCAAGAATATGACCTAAAAACTAAAGAAAATCATTTCTTAACAAAATAAACATCAGATTTTTGTATTAAACAACGAAAGAAGTAAGTAAATGAGCAAAAGTTGAAGGAATTTACCTTGATTAATGGGTTTTGAAAGGTTTAAAGTAAGTTGATGTTTTTTAATGTTCTTTGGTTTGTCTCTCTTTGATATTAACGTGTGTAAAAATAGTGTGTTAGTGCATGAAGTTTTGTATGCTTTGATCCTTGTGTGTGCTTTTTATATGTGTTAATATGTGTATTTAATCTGATTGTGAGTTAGTGTGGTGTGTTAGTATGTGAAAGAGGAGAAGAGTGTGTGTTAGGATTTTCCAATTAAGTCCCTCTTTTTATTTTTTAATGGGGGTATTTATAGAGCTTAGTAGTCTTGGCCTCTAAGAACACTCCAAAATAACCAAAATGTCACTAGTAATAAAATCTTAATTTTACCCTAAAAAATTATTTTTGGCACAGAAGATAAAAAAATAATACAAAACTGACAATGAACTCCAAAATTTGCCAAAAAAATTCAAAATAGATTTCAAAATCTAAAAAATAAAGATTAGGCTTAAAATTGGCCAAAAATGCGTTCGGGGTTGAGAAATGACTATTTTGCCCTTGTAATGACAAAATAAACAAAAAAATAGCTATTAGCCTCAAAAAATTTTTAAAAATTAAAAATAAGCTTAAAATCCTAAAAAAATGAATTTAGGACTCAAAAATTGGTAAAAAAATGCGTTCAGGGTACGAAATTACTATTTTACCCATAAACGTGGTATTTACAGAAAAATAGCAATCGTCCCCGAAAAAAAGAAAAATTTAGAGAAATACTTAAAAATCTAAAAAACAAATTTGGGACCCAAAATGGGAGAAAATGGTGTTCGTTAGGTGAAATGACCATTTTGCCTCTATGCTAACTAAGTATAGAATAATATCAATTAAACCCGAAAAACACAAAATTTTAGAACATGTATAAAAATACAAAAATGTACATTTAAAACCCTAAAACTTATAGTAAATATTTACAACTGAAAATTACTATTTTACTCTCTAGAATTGTAGATTTTTCCCTTTTTTTGAAAAATTAGAATTTGACCCCCCTAAAAATGAAAAGACATACCCCGATGTTGAAAAAATAAATGGTATGTTAAAATTTGGTATTTACAGTTTGCCCTTCTTTGTCGAAAATCTCGTAGAGATTTCAAACAATGACGTAGACAACATCAAATTTTGAGTCACTTAAATGTAAAAACCGATACCAATGCAAACTAAAACATTTAAACATGCATAGTATGAGAATGGGGTGAGATGTAAACCAATGAACAAATGCCTATACGAAAACATGCGACCGAACTCTCTAGGAACTGCCTATGTGTCTCGATGAAAAGAATCAGGTCAAACGTAGTTCAGAGGCAAGTTAACTGTGGATGTGAAAGACAACTGCGAATGATAATACAGGAATTCAAACTTTTCAAAACTTGTGATCAAAATAGAGAAAGAAATGCAACATTTTGAAGTGCTAAACCAAAATAACATAAAGCGGTAAAGACTGCGAGACAAAATAAAGTGCTTAAACTGATAGCCCAAAAATGAGTCCAGACTGCTAGACAAAATAAATACTGTAAGATAAATGCAATGTCTGAGCTGCCAGACTTGAAAAAGTAAATAAACATATGCTATTCAGGGTACTGAACGGATGCATGACCTTAGACTGCCAAGGTTGATGAATGCAAAGTTTGGGCTGCCAAACTTGAAATATAAATAATAGATGCCAACCAGATTGTTGGACAGATACATGACCTTGTGCTGCCATGGTTAATGAATGTAAAGTTTGGATTGCCAAACTTGAAATGTAAATAACAGATGTCGATCATGCTGCTAGATGGATGCATGATCCTGAGCTGTCAGGATTGATGAATGCAAAATTGGGTTGCCAACTTGAAAATGTAAATAACATATGCCAGCTAGGCTACTGGACGGATGCATGACCTTAGGCTACCAAGGTTGATGAATGCAAAGTTGGGGCTGCCAACTTGAAAATGTAAATGCATGATCTTGGGCTGTCAAGAATCATAGAATGCAATGTAAGGTCTGGGTGCCAAACTTGAAAATATAAACTGATGCTGACTCGGCAGCTGGACGGATACATGACCTTAGGTTGCCAAGGTTGATGAATGCAAAGTTGGGTTGCCAACTTGAAATGTAAATGCATGATCTTGGACTGTTAGGAATCATAGAATACAATGCATGGTCTGGGCTGCCAGACTTGGAAATGTAAATAAACAGATGCCGACCAAGCTACTGGACAGATGCATGACCTTGGGCTGTAAAGGTTGATGAATGCAAAGTTTGGGCTACCAAACTTGAAATGTAAATAATAGATGCCGACCAGACTGATAGACGGATGCATGATCCTGGGCTGCCAGGATTGATGAATGCAAAGTTGGGCTGCCCACTTGAAAATATAAATAACAGATGTCGACTAGATTGCTGAACGGATGCATGACCTTGGGCTATTAAGGTTGTTGAATGCAAAGTTGGGTTGCCAATTTGAAAATGTAAATGCATGATGTTGGGCTGTCAGGAATCATAGAATGCAATGCAAGGTATAAGCTGCTAGACTTGAAAATATAAACTAATGCTGACCAGGCTGTTAGACAGATGTATGACCTTGGCCTGTCGAGGTTGATGAATGCAAAGTTGGGCTGCCAACTTGAAATGTAAATGCATATGCTGACCAGGTTGTTAGACGGATACATGACTTTAGACTGTCAATGTTGATGAATGCAATGCAAACTGTGGGTTGCCAGACTTGAAAATGTAAATAAAATATACGAATCATGCTGCTGGATGGATGCATAAAGAAAATTAAAACATAAGGAAACTTAAAACAACCATCAAACATTGCATCCAAATCAACAAAATATCAAAAAAATTTTCAAAAATTTTGCCCCAGTGTCTGGCATCAAACCTATTTGAAATCACTCTTCTCAAGGCTTGGTGACATGTAAAAACATCAAAAGATCTATTAAAACTCAACTCTTCCCAAAAATTTACCTCAGTATAAATTAGTCTTTTCAAAAATTTTCCTCAAACACAAGACATTAAGACCAATCCGAACATCAAATTTTCCTAAAAAATTTGCTCCAGTGCCAATTTTGAAAACAATTTTTGAATTGAATTGTGCCTTTGATCAAACCATCATTAACTTAAAAAAAAATTGCCCCAATTTTTATCCTTGATAAAGGTCTTAATTGAAGATGGTGTGATCGTACGTGCAAAAGAGAAAAAATAATGGCAATTACAAAAGTGATGCCACCACTTGACGGTTCCTTGATCCACTAGTGCATATGAACATGAGTATCGTCATTCTGAATCTCTGATTGGTCTCCTGCTTTTACTTTCTGTCATTTTTCAATTACAATAGCCTCTAATTTACAATTCAAGATAAGTACCCCACATGATCCTCCATCCATATATACTTCTGACTTCCGATAAATTTAGGAGTACTTTTGCTTTCATTGCAAATTCTAATAAAGGAAATGTCATGCTTTCAAAAAAAAAATGAATTAATCGGAAAATATTTCACATGCAGCAATAAAAGAAATTTTGTACATTAAATAATTTCCAAATGAAAGAAACTTTTGTTTAAAAATAATGAATAATCACTACACTCAGTTGGAAAGCCAATTTCAGGCAACAGCTCTGAAGAATTTGCCATTTCGTTCCTTTGGATGTCATTTCGCTTGAATTTCGAGTTTGCTTCTGTGACGCCCCAGAAATTCATACAAAAATCATTTAATTCATGTTATGTTCATTAGTAGAAAAAAAAATGATGAGAAAGAAAAGGAAAAGGCAAATCAAAGTGCATTTAATAAGGGAATTTCTTTTATTTAAGGTTTAGTGTTAATCTTTGATTTATTAGTTGGAAGATTTCTTAAGTTAATTAGTTTAACTAAATAAGATTCTTTCATTATTAAGTGGTACACCTAAGTACCAAATTTGGATTAATTTCATTGGACCATTAGTTTATAATAGTGTTTAATTTTGACTAACTAATTCTACCATTTTCTAAGATCTTTTGACTAAGTGAGCTTTAGTTCAAAATTTGACCTAAAAATTTCACTAATTTTCCCTTGCTTTTCTCTCCTCTCATGGCCGGCCCCTCTCTCTCTATTTCTTCTTCATTTTGCTTTAAAATTTGTGCCAAGAAGTTTACTAATTACTAGGAGATAAGTGACTAACACCTTCACTAATCAAACTTAACCAAGTTAGCCATTATTTCATTAAAAGCATACAACCTAACATGACTCTTGTCTTGCTATAATTGGTCATTCTTTTCTCCATTATTTTCTTTATTTCTTTTCTATTTTCTTGACCTATTTCTTTCTCTTTTACTTCATCTATGGCCGGCCCTCCCTACTACCCTCTTTTCCTCTCTTTTGCTTTAAAAATTTATGTCATAAAGCTTGTTAATTACTAAGTGATAAGTGATTAAAATTTACACTAATCATATTTAACCAACTAGTAACTATTATGTCAAAATATCTAAACCCTAGGATGACTCTTGTCTAGCTTTGATTGGTTGCACTTTCTTCCATTATTCCTTTATTTTTTTTATACTTTCTTGACCTAATTCTCTTCCATTTTCTTTTCCCCTTGGCCGAATTCCCTAGTTCTCTCTCTACTCTCTCTTTGTTTTCATTTTCTTGGAGTTTTCTCTCCAAATTTTGGACAATCTCCACCATAGAAAGTGAGCTTTTCTTCTTCCTAAGCAAAGTTCTAAGCTTGTTTAAGGTATCTTCTATGAACTTTTGATATTAATTTCAAGTTTTACTTGGCCTTTTGTACAAGTTTAATACTAGATACTTGTTATTAGTACTTGAAGATTTAAGCTTGAATTGAAGTTTTACTTGTTAGATAAAGTGTTCTTATGATTAGATAGACTAGTAAATAGCATTTAAATCTTGAAATAACATGTATTACGTGATGAATGGTTGAAGAAACTTGGGCTTGAAATCTTGAATTTGAGTGGAATTTTGTATGAAATTGAGTTTGATTTAAACATAGAAGCTATAGAACTTGTTGAAAATTGGTTTGGTTGGATGATTTCTTGCAGGTAAAATTTTGGGTTAGTCCGATTTTAAGGGGAGATGCTGCCAAAATTTCAGTAGAAATAAAGAAGGAAAAATGGTAGATGAAATTTCTAACCTAGAATATGTTAAATTTAGAGAATTTGGTGTACAGAGATTTTTAGAAAATAATCTATTAGTGAATTGAATTTTCTTCGACCAAGGAAACCCTAAGACCAAAACCCTAAATCTAAAACCCTAAACCCTAGGGGTAAAACCCTAAACTCTAAAAAAAACCCTAGAAATGACACCCTAGAAATAATTGGGTTATCTCTTGAATTTTCCTACTAATTTACTTAGGGTTTTAATCGGGTTTTCATTAGATTACTTCTTTTGAATTTCAGGACCTGAAAGTGAATCTCGATCATTTTACGAAATATTTTCCTAGGCATTCCAGGTGAGTGTCTCTATGTGTGCATGATGCATGAAATATTTTGTGATGCATGAAATATTATGTACGCTTGTAATTATTATTTCAAGAAATGTGTTACTTGAGGAAAGATGTGTACTTTATCGCATCTATTCTACAATGTGTTACATGCTTTCGTTACCTAGTGTGCTACTCGTGCTTGAGACTTCCGTGGTTGTACTTTACTAGTTATATCACGATTCATTGAACCAGTAGTGGCGGAGGATATAAGGTGTTGGGTGTTTTAGAGCGTGTTGTTCTTTCCCTTGAGTTGTGAATTCTCAAAGAGGCCAACTCCTGATTGAACTTTCTTGCTTGTTGCCCTCCAGGGTTGAGATCTTACCCTGGTGTGGCGGTATTGTTGGAGGTTATAAGGTGAATGGTGGTTAGGGTTCTTGCGTGATAATACTGGCATGACCTTTGATAAAGACCTGAGTTATTATCTCGGTCCTAATATCATGGTTACATGATCAGTACTTGCTCCTCCTGCAGTTGAGCTTGCTCCCGTAGTTGAGCCTTGTATCCGCCATTGATTACTTGTTAATTAAATTGTTCATAACCTGCCTATTTAACTTGTCCTTTGCTTTGTTCATTAAAATAATGGAATCTTGGTATGATTGCATGACTTGGACACTCACTGGGCTATTATAGCTCATTCCTTTCATTTGCTTTCCTTTACCCAGGTTCCCTGTAATATTAAAGCTGGGAAAAGCTGTTTTGGACGTAGTAAATATTTTGATTTATGTACTTTGATAGCCCAATTATTTAAACTATTCTTGTAAATGCTTTGTAAATTTTAGTGTGTAAAGTATATTAGTGCTACTTGTACTTTCACGTGAATTACATGAATGTATTTTATTTTGAGCTAAGTACGCTTGGATGTTCCGTGTGAGTGCTCGACTCGAGTCCTGGCGAGAGCTAGGCAGGCAGTCCGCTAAGCCCTTTGATGCGCCTTTGGGTGAGGTGGGGCTGTCACAGCTTCAAGATGATTCATATAGAAGAAAATCCTTAAGTAACCATGGTCACCAGCTTCTGTAAAGAATTTCACATCTGATACAGGTGTATCTTACTTCCTCACTTGTGAGCCTTAGACTTGTAGTTACCCACCCTCAGCGCCCTTTCAGATTTTCACCGAGGCTTTCCCCTCCCATTTTCCTTTTTCTTTTTTCTTTTTTCTTTTTCTTTTCATTTTCTTTCTTTCTCTTCTTCTTTCTCTTTTTTTCTTTTTTTTAAGGCGCCCTTTCGGGTTTTCGCCTTTGTAAAGAGTGATGGAAGCAAATAGCATTCATGTCCTGAACAGTCATTCCCTTATCATTAAATCAGATTGGCATTAAAATATTTGGCATCAGTAAGACAATCCTTCCTTGATTGATTAGGGATGGATATATTAACATCATATGCTACTTTGATTTGCAAAATTTCTTTCAAAATCATCACACAATAGAGTCCGAATTTGGTAACATTCTTGGCTTTTGAAATGAAGTCAGGTAATGTCCTGGAAATGATACAGCTAGAAAGCAGAATTCATGAAAGGTATTATTAACTTGAGGTCGCTTTGGCAAATAAATTTGCCCTAATTTTGGCAGTTTCTATTTTTCTTACAAAATTTTCACCCCAGCTTTGCTATTGGCTTTGGGGGTTCTTTTCCTCTCTTTTCAAAAATATTTGCCCCAGTTTTACTACTTTCCTCTGGCTTTCTTTTTCAATTGTCTTCCTTTTCTTTCTTTTTTTTTTCTTTTTTTTTCTTTTTTTTTTTGAAACACAAGTCGAAATAAAATTTTCCCTATTGTGGGATGAAATGCCACAAAACTGTCCCAGTGTGGGTGTGATAGCCCTACCTTACCCTAAGGCGTACTCTCGCCAGGACTCGGGTCAAGCACGCATTAAAATCTATGAAACACAATGTTATATAGAAACCTTGTAAATACATTCATATGATTCAAACTTAAGAGTAAAGGTACCAGTTAAGTAGTTTACATCACAAACACGGAACTAATGTAGTAAAATCTCAAACATCCTTTTACTAACAAGATCCTACCAAGAACTACTTTTGAATCTTCACCACCAGCCTTAATGATAGGAGCCTGTTAAGGAGAACAAATAAAATGGATGAGCTATAATAGCCCAATGAGGTTTCCACACATGCAATCACACAGGCAGACAAGTAGAAAAATAAATAAACAAATAACATGTGCCATAAAACAATATAAGAACTAGTTAAGTAAACAATTGATCAAATAAGGAAGGATACATCTCAACCACGGGAGCAAGCTCAACCGCAGGAATATCAAGTACATAATCATGTGGCAATAGTGTTTGGACCAGTAGAGAAAACCAGGTCCTTGCCAATGATCAGGTAAATATCAGATAACAGTACCCGTAACCACCCATGCACCTTTACCTCCTCAATACCTCCACACCAGGATGAGATCTCAACCCTGGAGGGTAAAATAGTTTGTTCAGTCCAGAGTTGACCTCTTTGAGGATTCTCAACTCAGAGGAAAGAACACAATCCCTAACGCCCAACACCTTACATCCTCCTCAATACCAGTATGACTAACTGTGGTGTAACTGGTGAAGTATGACCACGGAAGTCTAGTCCGAAGGCTCAATTCAGTTGAAAATTCACAGACAAGTATATTCATTTAACAGAAGTTGTGCATGTAGCAAATTACGGGATAGATGTAATAAAGTACACATCTTACCCTCATATAGCACATTATAGTAGTTAACAAATATTAGGCATAAAATGAAATTAGCACTTAAACATGCATCAAGCACACATAGGGAAACACTCACCTGTAAATCTCAAGAAAGTGCCTCGTAAAACGTGTAACGTTCAGACTCGAATCCTGAAATTCATAAGGAGCCTAATTAACCTACTAGATTTTCTTTCAAAAGAATTTTATAAAATGTACCCAAGTTTAACTAGGGTTTTAAAATAAATATAAATTAGTTATAAGGAAAATCTAAGAGGTTGTAATAAAAGAATCTGGGCAAAACCTTAAATCGACTGACTAAAGAAATTTAAGAAATTCCCTTTTTGAAAGTAATTTAGTTCTAAGGGCAAATAATTCATTAAGTGTCAAAATTAAGGTTAAATTTAAAAGGAATAATTAATACTAGAAATTTGTTACTAATTTCCGCTTTATTTACTATATTAGTTGCAAAACTCTAATAATTCGCTATAAATTTTTGGACCAAAAGAACATATTGCTAAATACTATGAACTAAAGAAGTAGTTTAATTAAATATTGATTAGGGTTCAAGGTTTTGGTGTAAAAGGAATTTTGTCCAAAATAATTAGTTTATAAGTAAACTAGTTTTTAAAGTCCAAGAAAGATTTATTAGTAATTAGTCAAGTATAATTTAATAACTTAGCAAAATTAATATAGGTTAAAATGAGAAAACTCAAAATATCCTATACTTAAATAAATTATTGGTTTTAAACTAATTAATATCAAACTAATGATATTTAATTAAATTAAGACTAGTTAAATAACAAATTAGGGTTACTTGGTGAAAACATACTAGATCATGTGTAAAGTTAAACTAGTCAAAATTTCACTTACACATTTAAAAGTCAAATTTCTAACAAATTTAAATCTTCAAAAATTTAGAAGAATTTCTTCTTAAAATTGATTAACAAGGTTCCAAAATCATTGTACAATAATTTCCTAAAAACCGGTTAAGTAGATTAAACTTAAGGTGCTCATTATTTGATGTCACTTCAACCAATTCACAAGCTGAAATTTCCAGCAGTTTATGTCATCAAAACTTGGCCAAAACAAGGTTAATATAGCTAGAAATATTAGGTTATCAAAGCTGGAATTTTTGTAAACTAGTAAAGCTGAAATTTGTTCAAGATTTGGAACGAGGAAGTGCCGGTTTTCAAGCTGAAATTCCAGCAACTTCAGCCCACTAAAACAGGCCTTAAATACTGAAATTTTTCCTGAATTTTCCTCTAACAAGACTAACCAACATGCCTTCTAACTCTAGTCAAAATTTCAGCCATGAATTCCAAGGTTTGCCACTCAAATAAAGTATCAATTCTTATACAAGTCCACACTAATCAAGTAGATTATAACATAGTTAATCTACTATCAAAGAAAGGACCAAAACAAGAGGAAACCTCCTAATAATGAGCATAAATATTCATATATATAACAAGAGAACAGAATATAATCATGAATCTTAAGTACTTAATGAAATCATAAGAAAAACATAAGAACTATTCTAATAAACTTGAAAGAACTTGAAGTTTCTTGATGAATTTACCTCAAAATAGGTAGGGTTTTAGTTGAAGAAGAGTGGATGATTAGTCCCTTAAGAACCTTGAGCTTTGAGCAAGAATTTGAGCTTGACACTTGGAAATAATTTGATGAAATTTGAGGGGATTTCTTTTCTGGTTAGGTTAAGCTTTTAGGGAGAGATTAAGTTAGACTTTTAAGTGTTTGAAATGGTTGAAATTGAAGAGAATTTTGGGCTTATGGTGGCCGGCCAAGGAGAAGAAACGTGCAAGAAAAGTTGAGCCAAAAATTTGAAAAGAATTGGTAAAAAGTGAAAGTAAATGATAGGTGGCCATTCATGATATAAGGTGGCATTAATCTCCCAAATATCTAGGTAATACGTGGCCTTACTTTTCTAAATATCTAAGTTTGGTTGGTAACATTTAATTGGTAAAATTTTTCTATGATTATCATCAAACATGTATTAATGATAATTCAAGAAATCAAATTATAAAAGAAAATTATACAATAACAACTAATAAGGAAATTTTGACAACTAACTTTCATAACATAGAAATTAAGTTATTTTAAGCTTCTAGGATTTTACATTTCATTTGTAACATCCCGCGTCTGGGCTGGCCCAATAACTTTTGAGCTTTAAACTACGGGCTCAAAATGCTTAAGCCAAGTTATTTAGTAGCCCAAACGTAGGACATTATATACGAATTATTTTTTCTTTCTCCCACCGATGTGGGATATCACATTCGCCCCTCTTTTAGGCCTATGCATCCTCGCAAAGCCCAATTCATATATGGACTGTCCACTCGATTGTGTCGGATTCTAGAGGTGGCTAGTACGGGCTCTAGAGTTGGCTTCCGGCCTTAAGTTGACGTAGCACTTAGTCCCGCACAGCACTTAGTTCCTCCACTTCCTTGCGTAGTTTGGCCCAATACCATAGGCTTAGTCTCACCCCGTGCAGAGACCACACAAGGTTCGTTCTGATACCATTTGTAACATCCCGCGTCTGGGCTGGCCTAATAACTTTTGAGCTTTAAACTACGGGCTCAAAATGCTTAAGCCAAGTTATTTAGTAGCCCAAACGTAGGACATTATATACGAATCATTTTTTCTTTCTCCCACCGATGTAGGATATCACAGTGGGAGGGGTGCGACCTTCAAGTGGGTTGTCAAATGAAAATCACATATTCTGGAGGCTCAAAGGGAAAAACTAGAGAAGGAAAGAGTTTTTTGTCTCGGGAAAAGAAAGATGGCTCGGCTTTGATCTGTCTCTTTTTGCAACAATTTTTTAAAAACAAACGAAACAGTCCTTTATGGTGTCTGAACTAATGCTCGAGGGAAATATCGACTATCCTCTTCTGCTAGAATACGGTAATGCTTCTGCTCTTTTCTTTCTGGATGAGAGAGATTGTACTCCAATTGATCTGAATTCTGTTCAGCTATCATTAATCTACAAACTTGTGTGTCAATTTGCTCAAAATTATTTCTATCTCAAAATTTTAAATTTTGAATTAACAAATATACTAAAATATATCATTTTGACACTTGTCAATTTCTCCCACACTTGAATCATCGCTTGTTCTCAAGCAATCGAAAGAAGCAAGATCAGCTAATGATTCCAGTATTGAAACCACACATGTGCATTTTAAAACGTATTTCCTCAAGACCAAGTAAATAACCATTATATAATTTATTATTTTGTCTTTAATACTCATAATATCAAAGAAAGGAGAAGGAATCATATCACAATTAAGCAAATTCAACATAATTTCTTCACTTTATTGAATTTTACAAGTAAATGAATCATACGATCAATCAAAGAGCATCACATGTCTATGATCAATTTCATTTTTCACTTGAGGGGATTTTATTCTAGTGAACTAATTACTCAAATACAAGAGTGTCTTTTGATGTGAAAACCGACATTGGTTTATGAAGGTTCCCGGTTACTCAACATCTCAATCTTAAGCCAATAGCAAAAACGGTATTTGAGAAGTAGAATTGCCTTTTTATGCAAGAATCGACATTGGTTGGATGAAGATCCCTGGTTACTCAACAATTTACTTTCTCAAATTTGTAATGCATTACTCATAATTCAAGTACCGTTTGACGCGAAAGTCGACATTTTGAGATGAGGACTTTCGGTTACTAAGCACAAGAACCATTGGAGTAGAAAAACCACATCATTTTTTCTACTTTGTTCTTCTTTTCTTCTTTTTTATTTCTTTTCATTTTTGCAGTATAAAAATCCCTCACAATGGATTTAACATCACATATTTTGTGAATGCACTAATTGACCATAATCAACATTTAACATGTGAAATTAAGTAAAGAAAAGAAACTTTCGTCAAACGTACAAAATTTAGACATAATTCTAACCATTTTACAAGATATACTTTCTATAAGAACAAAACTCCAAACCTCATAATAATCATTTCTTAGTGCCCGAAGAAAGCATTTGTTAAAGTACATAAAGTAATTTCAACAAGTAGGGGAATTGGCCAAAACAACTCACAAGCATGTGACATCACCTTGTATTTTCCTCACAATAACCTATACAATACATTCCAAATGCAAATAATAAAAGTTAGGATTTGGAACAATGAGCTCCCCTTATGAACTGATTGAAGTCGTATCCCCTGTATGTAGGTTTCTTTTGTCGTGCTTGAATCCTCCAAACACATATTGGAAACTTGCAAAATTCTAGATCTTCAAAGCAAAAGTGCATCTTGACTTAACTCCCTAACTAATGTCTTGGTGCCAATATTCGTGGCTTTTGCCTCTTCAAAGTTAAGCTTGGATTCCCTTTCGTATAATTCAGAGTCCTTAACATGGAATCTAGATTCCTTTTCGGTATCACTCTAGTCCCTCATTAGCAATTTTGCCTCATGCAGAATCCAGAGAGATATCAAAGTCGCAATCTTTAGTTTCATGTAAAGTGACACCCAAAGATCATAGACATTCATTTTCGACCATCTAAAATTAAACCAGAACACTCAAAAAAATAATTTTCATTCAATACAAACTTGCCTTAACTCATCAAAAGAGAATATTTACAATCAAAACAAATCTAGCATTAGGCTTTGTGAAAAATGCAATTTATTTCAAGACCTCATCAAAGAATTATTTGTTCAATATAACGAAAGGATTTGAAGGAAATTCTTTTCAAAAGAAAAATGCAAAACATGAAGGGAAAATCTAATACCAAAAAACAATTTTGAAAAAGTAGCTTGTTTAGTGCTTCATTTGGGAAAGAATTCTGAACATAGGCAATCTTAAATATACAGAAGGAGTGCAGTTATTAGCATCCAAATTATTACTATTTTTATTACATCTAAAATGAACCATTGTCTGATTATGAGATACAATTTTGCTAGTCACACTGATTATCCTAGTCAAACTCATTTATCTAAATCCTCAGTACTATCAATTTTAAAAGCTGATTCCCTGCAATTCGTATTTCTATGGCCTAGCAGATATCAAATGTGTGGCACTTAATTGGATAAAACTATAATCTTGAATGTAAAACAAAATATGGATTAGGTGTCTCTTCCAGTTTGCTGCCTCCACTAGAGGACCTATAAAAATACGAAAAAATCAAAATTAGTATAAGTAAAAACAAAAACAGATGCATGTCCTATGGGGGGAGCCCTTGTTGTGCTAAGGGTAGGGTTAGCATGAAATGCAATCCTTTAGGGTGAGACCCCCTTTTTAACGAAGATACGCCAGATTTGCCAGGAAAAAATGCCTCCATTCTGCTCGTGTTACCTTACCTAGAGTCTTACTCGCCAGGATTTACAAAAAATATAAACGTGCATGTCTTTTAGGGTTACGTACCCAAGACAAAAGGACTGGTATTCGTTTTTGGCATTATTATGGATACTTTAGGCAAGTGCACCTATCGTTCCCGTAGTATAGTGTATAGGAGAATTAAGTGTCGATCCCACAGGAACTATATGAGTACTAGTACTAACTTTCTTTCTATTATCTAACCTCACAAAGTGAATGACAAATTAATTGAAATTACAAATTAACTAAACGAACTACCTAATTAAACCACAATATAGAAGTTAGTAGAGAGAATGGACAAAAGTAGAGGCGAATCTAGATGAAAAATATCCTAAATCAAATATGCTACAACTCTACCTTTATTAATGAATAACCCAAAGAGAAGCATTAAGATCCTATGGATTCTATGGTTTTGGTTAGGTTTGAATCTAACTGGGGAGACTTATGCGATTCTATCTCTAGTAACCCATGAAAGCCTCTTTATTCAAGAGATGATCTAATCAAATAGGTGATTTCTCATCTATCTATATGAAATCAATATTGAATCTAAGGATGCATGCAAATCCCAATTCAATAACCAATAAACTCAAGAATAAATCTAAGACAAAGTGGGTCTTTTATTAAACAAGGAATAAAATCACAAACATAACAATCTAGGGTTCATCAAATCTAAATCATAAACAAATCAATTCATAATTACAAGAAAACAATTAACAAAAGATAAGGAAGAAAGAGAAAGCTCATTCTCAGGCAGCCCTCTTGAATCTTCCCTTGCATCTTGATAAAATCTTCTTACTTTGCACTATTGAAGCTCTTGAGTTGTCCCTCTACTCTTGCTTTTTCCTCTCTACATCTCTCTAGATATTTGTAAAAGTGTGTTTTTGATGTGTTTGGTGCATGTGTAATGCCACCCCAAAGAGGTAGGGTTCTCCCTTTAAAAGATTCTACCCAAAATAAAAAAAAATCGCAAGTTTTTATAACTGAGCCATGGCGCCATCCACGGCACGACCGCGTTTGTAGTTGGAGTGCTGGTGAGTTTCTGGTCCCATCCATGGTGTTATCAGCCCCTTGAGATAGCTTTCAAAAAAAAAAATAAAAATCAAGTCATTTGGAGCTCTGTAGACCAAGATATAGTCCAATAACTAAGAACTAGTCGGAACAGCCTTACAGTACAAATGTACTTCAGTATCTTGGAATTTTGACCAATGAAACGCAAGAATTGGACTTTGATGTCTTCATATGAATTGTAGAGCATTGCCTTAGCTTTAAAATGCCTTAAGAATCATTCCAATCCAATGTCTTTAGCTCAAGATATTATGACAACACTCAAACATATCCAGGCTGCCAAATCGTTTCCTTCCAATTCTTCTTTACCTATTTCTTCCTTGCATTCCAATCAATTAAATTTGAAGATGAAGATATCAAAACCCTACAAAATGACATAAAAACACTTGTAAATCACACATTTACACAATTTGATATTAAAATCACAAATGAGAAGAAATAGCTAAGAAATGGAGGAAAACTCATGGAAAACCCAAAAAGCTTAACCTAAAAACCTACTAAAAACTAGCACACTTTAGCACTTATCAAGGACGACTTTCCTATTATGGGATTCCCGAAATGGTATTCCCTCTAGGGTTTATGCATGATGCCAGTTTATCAAAGCAGGTTACAATGTGCAAAAATTACAAATTTAGATAAATATCCTAAAGATTTTTAATCTGACAATGATGTAAAATTTCTTTGAAAAAGATGGAACATGAACTATACAAAAAAAATTATTGACTTAATTTATTTGATTTGAAAAATCAAATCTGTAAGGTAATAAGGGGAGTAACGCAGCGGAAAATTTAAAAATTTATTACCTTAGCCATGGATCTCTTTGATGTAATCTATACGATTAAAGGGTGTTTAGCACAAATACCTCAAGCATAGAAGGTTTCTATGCTTCAAAGGGCAAGATCCTATTCGATGAAGGTGTTGATCTACCATGAAAAGCCCTCCAAGTGTAGAGCCTCCAACGGTATCCACACGAACACTGATCTTTAGGAACCTTTGGGCTTGCTTGCCTTGCCTTTTGAGTGCTAGCTCCCTTGAATGATTCATGAAGAACACAAGAAGAAGAAAGAAGTTGAAACCCTAACAATTAGGGATGGAGGTGTGGCGTTTTTCTTGGAGAGAAAAACGCCACCAAGCTCTCAATTTTTCTCTCTCTAAATTTTGTGTTATGTTTCATCAATCTTTCAAGAGTCAAGGCATGGACTTATTTATAGATGTAGTATCCTAGTCTTTAAGGAAACAAGAGCAATTGGAAACCAAGAAGGTTTAGGAAGCTTACCTTAAGCTAATCCTATTCCTTTAGGAAACCAATTCCAAAAGGAAACCAAATAGCTTCTTAATTCCTTTTAGGAAACTAATTTCCATCAAGACTTAGAATATTTATAATTAAGTCCTTTAAGTTAATTTATCGCATAAATTAACCCCATAAGTATCTTATACTTATCTTAATAACAATTTAACCCAAAGACCATGTTCTTATTGTGTGTGACCCATTAGGTTCCATTCACGTTGGCAATAAGTACAAATTATAACTCATTAATTAATTAATTAAGAGCCAGATAAATTAACACTTTAATTTATCATTAATTCACTAATTAATTAATTTGCACTTATAGATCATGAGTGGCGTCTAGCAATGCATCATGACCACCCAAGTGAATAGGAAAGTCATATGGTAGACTACACCTATCAATGACAATGTTACCGTGTAATTAATATCCTTTCACCACACTATATCCCAATTAGTCTAAGAGTGTAGTGCGCACTCTTTAAATGACTAATTAATGATTTCTTGTTCCCGAAATATAACTTTCATAAAAGTATAACCTTGAAACTCTTTCAAGTCATACTTTCACTTTTGCGCAAAAGATTCTTTAAGTCATATTTCAACAAGTGGCCAATCCGGGATATACTCTCCTATAATAAGGAGTGGTGAATTCCTATATTGATTACTCACTATCCTTCCATGCTTCATACTATACCCAATCTCTACCGTATGGGCTACTCTTTTACGAGCACCGAGCAATAGAGTCAAAGCATAGCAATCCACACTCAAGATACTATGGTAATCTCAAGTCTAAGGATCACTTACACCATTGCCATTAAGAGTATAATTCATAAGCACTATGAATAGTAACTCTTGGCGGATCAATCCAATGAACTTGTTCTCTAACAAGCATCCACATACCAGCTTAGGTGTCGCACACCATAGTTGACGAGATCAACTACTACTTACCCTGAAGTAGAGGCAAAGTATGTGCTAGTCTTTCCATATTAATGATGTCCAATCTCATTAATACTACGACTAGGGATATTTAAGAATATAACTTAATGTGTAATAAGAGTCTCATCATTGTAACTCTTACAATCTCTTATACACAGTTAATATTCTATGGACTTCATCAAATAAACTAGTAATATAAATAACAAGTATTAAATGACAAAGAAAATGCCACATATATAAGTATAACACGAAATAAGCGTAATAAAAATCCCAAAAACCAACTTGGTTTTAGGGCATACACTAACAAACTCCCACTTGCACTAAAACCAATCACCTATAGGTTTTAGGCCATGAGCATGACTATCATGCTTATTCTGGGACAAGTCCATGGTGAAAGGATTAGTGGCACTTACATTGTGGGAACTTCCTCTATCTTTTCATCATTTGTACCAAACTATTTCCATAAATAGATGGTGGCACCTAAATACACTTTAGGATCATGGATGAGACTTTAGTTCCTTAATTAATGATGGCTCAATTGTTTCATAAAACAATGGAAGGAACTATTCTTTATCTAACAAAGAATCCCTTGATCCATAGTAACTTCTAAAGCTACCATGTACTCGCCTTTGTTGTAGAATATGTTGTAGTATCTATCATAAAACGCTTTTATCTACTACAGTTCAACGTGAACACCAATTCATCTCATGATTTTCTTATCATCCCTATTGGATTAAAAGTTTGTATCTTTAAATCCACACACTTCCTAAGTGTGATCTCCATAGTCAAGAATAGTCTTTTAGTGCTACTCGAGTACTTAAGAATATTCTTTGATAACCATCTAGTGACACTCACCAGAATTGCTCGTAACACTTAAAGCCAGAAGACATCGAGTCTCATACATAGGATAGCATATATAATAGAACCTATTGCAAAAACATATGGGATCTATTAATGCTATCAACCTCAACAAGTGTCAATGACACATGTCTCTCAGAAGAGTAATCTCCTATCACATAGGTAAAACCCCTTCTTCGATTACACTATGCTAAACCCTTTAGCATCTAGCCTATGTACTTGGATCTAATGAGACCAAGCAACCTCTTGGATCTATCTATATAGATCTTAATTTCCAAATTAGAGATCGCCTCTCTTAGATTAAGAAATTCTTGGACAACCATATCTTTACCTTTAAAGTATGTTGTTTCCATCAACGATATGTCATCCACATATAGTATCAAGAAAATGACAATGCTCCCACTCAACTTTACATTTACACAAAGCTCGTCTTTGTTTTTGAGAAAATCAAACTCTTTGATTATCTTATCAAAACAAATGCTCCAACACCTTGACACTTGCAAGAGTCCACAAATGGACCCTTGAAGCTTGCGTATCCAATGACTATCAATGGAGGTGAAGGCCCAAGGGATGTGTCATTATACATACCTTTTAATTCCCGTTAAGGGATGAAGTCTTCATATCCATTTGTCATAGCCATAAAAGCAGCTATTGCAAGTAAAATCTTAAATGGATTTAAGCATGGCTATTGGTGAAATAGTTTCTTTCAAAGTCAAGCCTTTGAATTGAATTCTTTTTCCATTAACCTTGCTTTATAGGTAACTACGTTACCATCCATGTCAGTCTTTCTCATAAAGACCTACTTGCACCCTATGGGTTTTATCCCTTTAGGTGACTCGAGCAAGGTCTACACCTTGTTCTTGTACATGGAATCCATTTTGGATTTTATGGCATCTTGCCATATCAAGGAGTCTACATTAGACAAAGCCTCTTCGTGACTAGTAGGTTTGTCATCATATATGACTAGTACATTATTGCTCTTGCTAATGAGAAATCTATATATCTCATATGTGAGAAATCTGTATTTCTCAAGAGTATAACGTACTCTACCAGTCTTTTGAAGATTTTGTGTACTTTGAGCTTCCGTTGCGCCTCATCAACATGTGGCATAAGCTCTAGTTCCAACTATTGATCTTTGTCAATTCATGGTTCTTGAACCTTTCAAGTTCTATCTTGCTCCCACTGTCTCTTTTAAGAATAACTATTTTTTCTAGAAAAAGACATTTCTTGAGACAAACATTTTGCTCAGGGGATTATAGAAGTGGTGCCCATTGTTTTCACAAGGATACCCCACAAATAGACATTTGTTAGAACATGATTGAGTGTATGGGAGTGGCGTCTAAGACAAGAACCCCTAAAATGAGGTTAGGAATTGTAGTATGGCTCATTATGATTTGCACCATATCTCATAGGGTACAACTTCTCCTCTTTTATACATCATCAACAATGGTGTGTTAAGTGGAGACCATTGAGAAAGAATCACATTCTTCTTTAATTATTTTGAAACACTTGACATTGAGTATTATCCACATAGGATCAAATCTTAGTGTTTTAATACTCTTGTCAACTTGTTTTTCTTACTTCAACTTTAATGACTTTGAACATTTCAAAGGCCATGGATGCGTGTATCATATGATACACATAATCATATCCCATATGATCATCCATGAAAGTGATGAAGTATGATAAACATCCTCTAGCATGGATCGACATTGAGCTAAAAACATCTATATGTTAACGTTCTATGAGGATCACCTAGCACATTCACCTTTTTCAAATAAAAGGTGTTTTGGTCATCTTTCAAAGTAAATGAGAATCACATGTCTCAAACGATTCATAATTGAATGAGTCCAAGTACACAACTATTATGTAATTTGGAAGTGCGTTTCTCATTCACATGACCAAGTCTATAATGCCAGAAGGATAGTTGTTTCAAAAATATAGAGTTTTTGTCTATGTTTGAGAATGGACTTATCAAGGTCTAGGATTTGTAAAACGTTGTTTTAGTGATCTAATACCACAAAGAACACCATTACGTAAAAGAACAGTATATATATTCTCTTTTGTAATGGTAAATCTTTTCACATTTAATGTGAATTGATTTCATGTTCTATTGTAAGTATCACAACATAACAATGTTTTAAATTCTAGAACAAGCCCAGTTGTGGAAGAGTGTATAAGTCTCTACAATGAGTGTAGCAACTCTTGCTCCATTCATCACACGTAGTTTGACTTTCTCTTTCCTTATTGTCTACCATGCTTTAAGACCTTGCACATTTTTGCAAATATGGGATCCAAATCCAGTATCTTATACCCAATGGTCTTAATTAGTAGATAAATTTATCTCAAACATAAACGTACTTAGAAGTAGAAGCCTTACTTCGCCTCTTCAACTTCCTTAGTATTGAAACGAGCCTTACAATTCCCTTTCTAATAGAATTGGAAACATGGGCCCTTAGACTTGTCCATTTTGATCACACCTTTAAGCTTTGTCATAGCTACTATGGTCTTCTTAAGACTACGCTTGGGTTTCCCCTT
>CM045553.1:27096082-27204130 GCA_024721245.1 Mitragyna speciosa | reverse complement strand
TGGACTTATTTATAGATGTAGTATCCTAGTCTTTAAGGAAACAAGAGCAATTGGAAACCAAGAAGGTTTAGGAAGCTTACCTTAAGCTAATCCTATTCCTTTAGGAAACCAATTCCAAAAGGAAACCAAATAGCTTCTTAATTCCTTTTAGGAAACTAATTTCCATCAAGACTTAGAATATTTATAATTAAGTCCTTTAAGTTAATTTATCGCATAAATTAACCCCATAAGTATCTTATACTTATCTTAATAACAATTTAACCCAAAGACCATGTTCTTATTGTGTGTGACCCATTAGGTTCCATTCACGTTGGCAATAAGTACAAATTATAACTCATTAATTAATTAATTAAGAGCCAGATAAATTAACACTTTAATTTATCATTAATTCACTAATTAATTAATTTGCACTTATAGATCATGAGTGGCGTCTAGCAATGCATCATGACCACCCAAGTGAATAGGAAAGTCATATGGTAGACTACACCTATCAATGACAATGTTACCGTGTAATTAATATCCTTTCACCACACTATATCCCAATTAGTCTAAGAGTGTAGTGCGCACTCTTTAAATGACTAATTAATGATTTCTTGTTCCCGAAATATAACTTTCATAAAAGTATAACCTTGAAACTCTTTCAAGTCATACTTTCACTTTTGCGCAAAAGATTCTTTAAGTCATATTTCAACAAGTGGCCAATCCGGGATATACTCTCCTATAATAAGGAGTGGTGAATTCTATATTGATTACTCACTATCCTTCCATGCTTCATACTATACCCAATCTCTACCGTATGGGCTACTCTTTTACGAGCACCGAGCAATAGAGTCAAAGCATAGCAATCCACACTCAAGATACTATGGTAATCTCAAGTCTAAGGATCACTTACACCATTGCCATTAAGAGTATAATTCATTAGCACTATGAATAGTAACTCTTGGCGGATCAATCCAATGAACTTGTTCTCTAACAAGCATCCACATACCAGCTTAGGTGTCGCACACCATAGTTGACGAGATCAACTACTACTTACCCTGAAGTAGAGGCAAAGTATGTGCTAGTCTTCCATATTAATGATGTCCAATCTCATTAATACTACGACTAGGGATATTTAAGAATATAACTTAATGTGTAATAAGAGTCTCATCATTGTAACTCTTACAATCTCTTATACACAGTTAATATTCTATGGACTTCATCAAATAAACTAGTAATATAAATAACAAGTATTAAATGACAAAGAAAATGCCACATATATAAGTATAACACGAAATAAGCGTAATAAAAATCCCAAAAACCAACTTGGTTTTAGGGCATACACTAACAAACTCCCACTTGCACTAAAACCAATCACCTATAGGTTTTAGGCCATGAGCATGACTATCATGCTTATTCTGGGACAAGTCCATGGTGAAAGGATTAGTGACACTTACATTGTGGGAACTTCCTCTATCTTTTCATCATTTGTACCAAACTATTTCCATAAATAGATGGTGGCACCTAAATACACTTTAGGATCATGGATGAGACTTTAGTTCCTTAATTAATGATGGCTCAATTGTTTCATAAAACAATGGAAGGAACTATTCTTTATCTAACAAAGAATCCCTTGATCCATAGTAACTTCTAAAGCTACCATGTACTCGCCTTTGTTGTAGAATATGTTGTAGTATCTATCATAAAACGCTTTTATCTACTACAGTTCAACGTGAACACCAATTCATCTCATGATTTTCTTATCATCCCTATTGGATTAAAAGTTTGTATCTTTAAATCCACACACTTCCTAAGTGTGATCTCCATAGTCAAGAATAGTCTTTTAGTGCTACTCGAGTACTTAAGAATATTCTTTGATAACCATCTAGTGACACTCACCAGAATTGCTCGTAACACTTAAAGCCAGAAGACATCGAGTCTCATACATAGGATAGCATATATAATAGAACCTATTGCAAAAACATATGGGATCTATTAATGCTATCAACCTCAACAAGTGTCAATGACACATGTCTCTCAGAAGAGTAATCTCCTATCACATAGGTAAAACCCCTTCTTCGATTACACTATGCTAAACCCTTTAGCATCTAGCCTATGTACTTGGATCTAAGTGAGACCAAGCAACCTCTTGGATCTATCTATATAGATCTTAATTTCCAAATTAGAGATCGCCTCTCTTAGATTAAGAAATTCTTGGACAACCATATCTTTACCTTTAAAGTATGTTGTTTCCATCAACGATATGTCATCCACATATAGTATCAAGAAAATGACAATGCTCCCACTCAACTTTACATTTACACAAAGCTCGTCTTTGTTTTTGAGAAAATCAAACTCTTTGATTATCTTATCAAAACAAATGCTCCAACACCTTGACACTTGCAAGAGTCCACAAATGGACCCTTGAAGCTTGCGTATCCAATGACTATCAATGGAGGTGAAGGCCCAAGGGATGTGTCATATACATACCTTTTAATTCCCGTTAAGGGATGAAGTCTTCATATCCATTTGTCATAGCCATAAAAGCAGCTATTGCAAGTAAAATCTTAAATGGATTTAAGCATGGCTATTGGTGAAATAGTTTCTTTCAAAGTCAAGCCTTTGAATTGAATCCTTTTTCCATTAACCTTGCTTTATAGGTAACTACGTTACCATCCATGTCAGTCTTTCTCATAAAGACCTACTTGCACCCTATGGGTTTTATCCCTTTAGGTGACTCGAGCAAGGTCTACACCTTGTTCTTGTACATGGAATCCATTTTGGATTTTATGGCATCTTGCCATATCAAGGAGTCTACATTAGACAAAGCCTCTTCGTGACTAGTAGGTTTGTCATCATATATGACTAGTACATTATTGCTCTTGCTAATGAGAAATCTATATATCTCATATGTGAGAAATCTGTATTTCTCAAGAGTATAACGTACTCTACCAGTCTTTTGAAGATTTTGTGTACTTTGAGCTTCCGTTGCGCCTCATCAACATGTGGCATAAGCTCTAGTTCCAACTATTGATCTTTGTCAATTCATGGTTCTTGAACCTTTCAAGTTCTATCTTACTCCCACTGTCTCTTTTAAGAATAACTATTTTTCTAGAAAAAGACATTTCTTGAGACAAACATTTTGCTCAGGGGATTATAGAAGTGGTGTCCATTGTTTTCACAAGGATACCCCACAAATAGACATTTGTTAGAACATGGATTGAGTGTATGGGAGTGGCGTCTAAGACAAGAACCCCTAAAATGAGGTTAGGAATTGTAGTATGGCTCATTATGATTTGCACCATATCTCATAGGGTACAACTTCTCCTCTTTCACACATCATCAACAATGGTGTGTCAAGTGGAGACCATTGAGAAAGAATCACATTCTTCTTTAATTATTTTGAAACACTTGACATTGAGTATTATCCACATAGATCAAATCTTAGTGTTTTAATACTCTTGTCAACTTGTTTTTCTTACTTCAACTTTAATGACTTTGAACATTTCAAAGGCCATGGATGCGTGTATCATATGATACACATAATCATATCCCATATGATCATCCATGAAAGTGATGAAGTATGATAAACATCCTCTAGCATGGATCGACATTGAGCTAAAAACATCTATATGTTAACGTTCTATGAGGATCACTAGCACATTCACCTTTTTCAAATAAAAGGTGTTTTGGTCATCTTTCAAAGTAAATGAGAATCACATGTCTCAAACGATTCATAATTGAATGAGTCCAAGTACACAACTATTATGTAATTTGGAAGTGCGTTTCTCATTCACATGACCAAGTCTATAATGCCAGAAGGATAGTTGTTTCAAAAATATAGAGTTTTTGTCTATGTTTGAGAATGGACTTATCAAGGTCTAGGATTTGTAAAACGTTGTTTTAGTGATCTAATACCACAAAGAACACCATTACGTAAAAGAACAGTATATATTCTCTTTTGTAATGGTAAATCTTTTCACATTTAATGTGAATTGATTTCATGTTCTATTGTAAGTATCACAACATAATAACAATGTTTTAAATTCTAGAACAAGCCCAGTTGGTAAAGAGTGTATAAGTCTCTACAACTGAGTGTAGCAACTCTTGCTCCATTCATCACACGTAGTTTGACTTTCTCTTTCCTTATTGTCTACCATGCTTTAAGACCTTGCACATTTTTGCAAATATGGGATCTAAATCCAGTATCTTATACCCAATGGTCTTAATTAGTAGATAAATTTATCTCAAACATAAACGTACTTAGAAGTAGAAGCCTTACTTCGCCTCTTCAACTTCTTAGTATTGAAACGAGCCTTACAATTCCCTTTCCAATAGAATTGGAAACATGTGCCCTTAGACTTGTCCATTTTGATCACACCTTTAAGCTTTGTCATAGCTACTATGGTCTTCTTAAGACCACGCTTGGGTTTCCCCTTGACAAGCAATAAAGTGCCCCTTTCTTCCTTGATAGACTACTCTTTAGATATCTCAGATCTAATGGTCCTAGATTGTGTATCAACAACTCTTTGAGATGCACAATCACAGACAAAAAGATCTATCAATTTGTGCTACTTTTATAGCTTAGGAATTATAGATGACATTATGATATAAGTAGCAATATCATTATCATCTTTTATGCATCTTGTATGCACATTGTTTCCTAACTATAATTGTCACTATAGGACAAGTGGAAGTGGGTATCAAGGACATAGCCAATTGTGCTTAAGAACTATTCTCAAGTCTTACACTAGTCCAAGAAAATCGTATATGTATGGAGATATAGGGTGATAAGTGTGTTCATGTGTACATGTATTCTACAACAAGTGAAAAGATAGTACAAGTATTTGTTTCATGTTATAATTGCAAACCAAAAATGTGGGCTTCGAATTTATTTGGTTTGCTCCCACTATTTTACTTCAAATCAATAACCCTCAATCTATTGATTCGGGAATCCATTGGAAATTCCTAGTGGGCTAGGATCCCATCTAATTAACTTTGGGTTTGACGGAGGCCAATGCCCCAAAGGTAACTTCGATTAGGTAGATAACTTTTATCAATCACAACTCTTGTGACTCCTAGATAGTTGGGTATCAACTCTTGATATTCATATCTTATGCGTTACCCAACATTGCCTCAAAAATATCATAACATTGACGGAGGCCAAACTCGTTATGTATTTTTGTTAAGTCATACCCATTATTTAGAGATCACATCTCATAGCAAGAACATATTCCGAGTAAGGTGACCTTGACGGAGGCCAACGTGTCAACACTTAATAGGAACTCTTCGTTTTTGCTATAATAATGGAAGGCAACTTATATATATTGACTTAATATCGCCTCAAAAACACCATAGCCTTGATGGAGACCAACAAGTTAAGCATTTTTGTTAAGTCAGACCCATTATTTGGAGATCATATCTCATAGTAAAAAACATGCTCTAGGTAAGGTGACCTTGACGGAGGCCAACGTGTCAACACTTAGCAAGAACTATGATTTTTACTACAATAATGGAAGGCTAGTGACTTAATATTTTATTTGAGGGATTTTTATTTTAATTATACAATATATAGTCTCATCATAGCATGTAATTAAAATATATCGACATATAAAATAAAAACATGCACAATAAACCGTGGATGATTATGGACTTAACTAAGATATTTTCCTCGAGCCTTAAGGAAAATATATGGTCAAATTCCTAAGGGATGTGATCAACTCCTTGATGCATTCCTTGGGAGGTCTTCAACTCTTGATGAGCCTCCATGGTTGCTCCTTGGTTCCATCTCCATCTTCTTTGTACATTACACATGTAATTCTATTCTAAACAATTTAGAAAATTAAAACCTAACTCTAACCTACACAATGTACATTACATGTATTGACTAAGAAACCTCGAGTTACATTCGAGGGGAGTTAGGTGAGAAGAGAATTACATGAGAATAATAGAGAAGGCAGGACGCGCAGGCCCTATTTTAAAAACCAATACAAGCCAACCATCAAAATTAATAAAAATCAACCATTCAATCACATTGGTCATAGTCCATAATCATCCACCATGCCATCATAATATTTAACAATTAAATAAATTACTTTATTTAATTCTAGTCATAAATCACATGGTCTAATTAATTAGATTAATATTCTTGAATTTATTTGTCTCAAAAATAAAGTTATAGAAGGTGTAGGTTTCCAAAATTTAACTTTCCAAATATTAACAATTAAAATTGGAAAGTGTTTTATAGAGAAAATTCCAAAAATTCGCGTTTTCCAAAAAATTAGGAAAAATCCCGCTAGAACTCTGCCAGCAAACCGTGGGACAAACCGTGCGCGGGTTCATCCGCGGTTTACAAACCGTGGGACAAACCGTGCGCGGTTTCATCCGCGGTTTGTCGACAGAACATACGGGATTTTCAACCGCTGGGTCAAAACGCGCGCGAGTTTTCGCGCGGTTTGTGTCCAGAAAATACGATCTTTGAAATTCTTTGGTCTTTTTCAAAACTCTTTTGAATCAAAACATGTTAAAACCCTTTTAGCACGTAAAAATAATTTAGAAACCTTGAATACAACCATAAGAACTCATCTTAATTATTTAAAACACTTTTAAACAATTAAGAACTTATCTTAAAAATCAAACTCTTGATTTTTCTAAAACAATTTTGAGACAAATTTCATCAAGAACAAACCATCCATATTTATGACAATTAAATAAACATAAATCATATAGATATAATCAAAGGAGGCTCTGATACCACTGTAAGGTAATAAGGGGAGTAACGCAGCGGAAAATTTAAAAATTTATTACCTTAGCCATGGATCTCTTTGATGTAATCTATACGATTAAAGGGTGTTTAGCACAAATACCTCAAGCATAGAAGGTTTCTATGCTTCAAAGGGCAAGATCCTATTCGATGAAGGTGTTGATCTACCATGAAAAGCCCTCCAAGTGTCGAGCCTCCAACGGTATCCACACGAACATGATCTTTAGGAACCTTTGGGCTTGCTTGCCTTGCCTTTTGAGTGCTAGCTCCCTTGAATGATTCATGAAGAACACAAGAAGAAGAAAGAAGTTGAAACCCTAACAATTAGGGATGGAGGTGTGGCGTTTTTCTTGGAGAGAAAAACGCCACCAAGCTCTCAATTTTTCTCTCTCTAAATTTTGTGTTATGTTTCATCAATCTTTCAAGAGTCAAGGCATGGACTTATTTATAGATGTAGTATCCTAGTCTTTAAGGAAACAAGAGCAATTGGAAACCAAGAAGGTTTAGGAAGCTTACCTTAAGCTAATCCTATTCCTTTAGGAAACCAATTCCAAAAGGAAACCAAATAGCTTCTTAATTCCTTTTAGGAAACTAATTTCCATCAAGACTTAGAATATTTATAATTAAGTCCTTTAAGTTAATTTATCAGCATAAATTAACCCCATAAGTATCTTATACTTATCTTAATAACAATTTAACCCAAAGACCATGTTCTTATTGTGTGTGACCCATTAGGTTCCATTCACGTTGGCAATAAGTACAAATTATAACTCATTAATTAATTAATTAAGAGCCAGATAAATTAACACTTTAATTTATCATTAATTCACTAATTAATTAATTTGCACTTATAGATCATGAGTGGCGTCTAGCAATGCATCATGACCACCCAAGTGAATAGGAAAGTCATATGGTAGACTACACCTATCAATGACAATGTTACCGTGTAATTAATATCCTTTCACCACACTATATCCCAATTAGTCTAAGAGTGTAGTGCGCACTCTTTAAATGACTAATTAATGATTTCTTGTTCCCGAAATATAACTTTCATAAAAGTATAACCTTGAAACTCTTTCAAGTCATACTTTCACTTTTGCGCAAAAGATTCTTTAAGTCATATTTCAACAAGTGGCCAATCCGGGATATACTCTCCTATAATAAGGAGTGGTGAATCCTATATCGATTACTCACTATCCTTCCATGCTTCATACTATACCCAATCTCTACCGTATGGGCTACTCTTTTACGAGCACCGAGCAATAGAGTCAAAGCATAGCAATCCACACTCAAGATACTATGGTAATCTCAAGTCTAAGGATCACTTACACCATTGCCATTAAGAGTATAATTCATAAGCACTATGAATAGTAACTCTTGGCGGATCAATCCAATGAACTTGTTCTCTAACAAGCATCCACATACCAGCTTAGGTGTCGCACACCATAGTTGACGAGCTCAACTACTACTTACCATAAGTAGAGGCAAAGTATGTGCTAGTCTTTCCATATTAATGATGTCCAATCTCATTAATACTACGACTAGGGATATTTAAGAATATAACTTAATGTGTAATAAGAGTCTCATCATTGTAACTCTTACAATCTCTTATACACAGTTAATATTCTATGGACTTCATCAAATAAACTAGTAATATAAATAACAAGTATTAAATGACAAAGAAAATGCCACATATATAAGTATAACACGAAATAAGCGTAATAAAAATCCCAAAAACCAACTTGGTTTTAGGGCATACACTAACAAAATGCTGGCTTATTTGCTTCTCTATAACAATGAGATGCACTAAGAAACCTGTGGTCAAATTGTTTAATCTGGTGCAACAAATGTTGTAAGAACCACGGGCAAGACATTAATCCCTTTATGATCTTTATCAATACCAAAGAATCAGACTCAATATGAAATAAAGAAATACCATGCTCAATGCACAATTGAATCCGTTTGATCATTGCTTTAAATTCTAATTCTAGACTCATCCCAATGCCAAAGTTACATGTAAGCCCTAATCTTACTTTGCCTCTTGCATCTCTAAGAATGCCACCTCCTCCACATAGACCTGGATTACCTTTTGAGCAACCATCAGTGTTCAATTTAAAAGCCCCAATGCCTGCACACCATTTCACTAAAGTCACTCTAGCCTCCTTTTTCCTCCTGACAATACTATCATATATTTTAGGCCATGACGATATATTCAAAACAATATTAGATTTCTGTTCAATAGCCATCTTAATATGCAGAAGAACTCCATTAGCAAAGTATTCCCAAGAGAGAGAATTACTGATGCGTTCAACGGAAGAGTAGATGGTCCAAGACTCTTGAAACACCAAGTATGCTACTCAATCTTCTTGACCCCTTCGTAACTTGTCGAAGACCCCAAGAATAATTTGGATTATTTTTCTTCAAATTCAACTAGATTCGTTGAACTCCCCCCTTTAAGAAACTGATCCTAGACCCCTAACCAACACCGTGGTATAGACACCTAGTCGACAATCCTATTGGACAGATTCAAACCCTTCAAAGATGAACCCTAGGTGAGATTTTCTTGAATACTCAACAAATGCCTTGCCAAGCAATTATGAGTAGTTCTTTAGCCAAAGAACTAAGAAAGCTCAATTTGTACTCGTGCACAATTGAAGAGAAAAACTCAATATTATTGATTAATGTTGTTCAAAATTCGGATGAATAGTAACACCCTTTATAAAGAGGCGCATAACATCAAGATATAAACTAAATATGGAAACTAACTTAACCCTAGTTTCACCATAACATAAACGTACAACTGAAGGTACAACTTGGGCTATTAAACTAACGAACTAAGCCCATGAAACCCATAACCTCAAGTGGCAAACGGGCTCTTCAATCGAATCCAAGTCCATGACCTCCAAGCTCCTCCAACTCTAGCCCAAAATAGGTGAATAGCTTTGTAGGTTCTTGTTTCAACCAAGTAGTTTCATCTTCATGTAATTCTATAATCAAACCTTGACAAAGCTTGTTTCATCCTTTTAGCTTTCAACCTAGTCATTGGACCTCCCATATCTTGAAAAGGACTCTTGGTAGCACCTCATGATCACGAGCCTCTCCAACTTGACCATGACCATTGATGTCCTCATCATTCCCTCCTTTCTCGAGAAGATTCGCCCTCGAATCACCTACATCATACAAAGAAAGATCAGCCACATTGAAAGTTGCACTAACATTAGCCATACTCACTTGGCAAATCGATCTTATATGCATTGTCTCCAATTCATTCAAGAACTTGAAAAGGACCATCTCCTCGTGGACTCAATTTAGATTTCCTTTGTTGAGGAAATCGTTCCTTCCTCAAGTGAATCCAAACCCAATCTCCAGGCTCGAATTGCACCTTGACTCTTCTACAGTTTGCTTGCTTTGCAAATTGCTCATACTTCTTCTCAATGTTAGCACGAACTTTGGCATGCAATTCCTTGACAAATTCGCCTTTCTCTTGCCATCCATGTCAACTTGTTCACTAGAAGGCAAAGACAAAATATCTAAAGGTGTTAGAGGATTGAAACCATAAACAACTTCGAAAGGAGAATAAGAAGTAGAGGAATGGATAGTGCGATTATAAGCAAACTCTATGTGTGGCAAACACTTTTTCCAATTTTTGAGATTGTGTTGAATGATTGCTCGTAGTAATGTCGTGAGTGTACGGTTAACCACTTTCAGTTTGTCCATCCATTTGAGGATGAGCAACAGTAGAGAATAGCAACGTTCGTCCCCAGCTTACTCCAAAGAGTGCGCCAAAAGTGACTCAGAAACTTGACATCTCGATCACTCACTATGGTCCTTGGTAATCCATGCAAACGAACAACCTCCTTGAAGAACAAATCTGCAATATGAGTTGCATCATTAGTTTTAACACAAGCAATAAAGTGTGCCATTTTACTAAAACGATCAACTACAACAAAAATACTATCTTTGCCACTTTGAGAACGTGGAAGTCCTAGAACAAAATCCTATAGAAATATTCAGTCCAAGGAATAGTAGGAACAGGCAATGGACTATAAAAACCATGAGGCATCACTTTGGACTTAGCTTTCCTACAAGTAATACACTTAGCACAGAAAGTTTGCACATCACATTTCATATGAGGCCAATAAAAGTGTTCATGCAAGATATCCAAAGTCTTAACAACACCAAAATGCCCCATAAGACCCCCTCCGTGAGCCTCACTAATCAGTAAATTACGCATGGAACAAAAAGGAATGCACAATTTATCCTTTCTAAACAAGTAACCTTCATGCAAATAAAATCCCTCCATGCACACGACCTAATGGTGAAGACTGATTCATACAAATATGCCAAATGTCACCAAAATCACGATCATTCACATAAGAATTCTTCAAGTACTCAAAACCAAGTAATTTAGCATGCAAGGAAGTAAGAAGAGTATACCTACGAGATAATGCATCAGCAACAACATTCTCCTTACCTTGCTTATACTTGATCACGTATGGAAAAGGTTTCAATGAACTCGAGCCACTTAGCATGCCTCTTGTTCAACTTACCTTGAGACTTGAGAAATTTAAGCTTTCATGGTCAGAATGTATGATGAACTCCTTTGGCCACAAATAATGTTGCCAAGTTTGAAGAGCTTCGAACCAAGGCATAAAGCTCCTTGTCATAGGTTGGATAACTCAAGCTCGCCCCTTGAAGTTTTTCACTAAATATGCAATTGGCTTAGAATTCTGCATTAAAACAGCACCTATACCAATTCCACTAGCATCACATTCAACTTCAAAAACTTTATCAAAGTTAGGCAAACTAAGCAATGGAGCATTAGTGAGTTTATCCTTCAACAAATTAAATGCATCTTCATGCATTTTCTCCCATTTAAAAGCCACATTCTTTTTAACAAGTTCATTCAAAGGTGCAGCAATTGTAGAAAAATCACGCACGAACCTTCTATAGAAACTTGCTAAACCATGAAAAGACCTTACCTCATTAGCAATAGTAGGAGTCGGCCACTCCATAATGGCTTTCACCTTGGTTTCATCTACACTTATTCCATTAGAGCTCACAACAAAACCAAGAAAGATAACAGAATCCATGCAAAAAGAACACTTTTTCAATTAGCAAACAATTGATGTTCTTTAAGTAATTCAAAAATAGCACGTAAGTGTTCAACATGTTCTTGCAAGGACTTGCTATACACAAGAATATCATCAAAGTAAACTACTACAAATTTCTCAATTAAATGACGGAAAACATGATTCATCAACCTCATAAAAGTGCTAGGAGCATTAGTTAAACCAAAAGGCATAACTAACCATTCATAAAGACCAAACTTAGTTTTGAAAGCAGTTTTCCATTCATCACCCTCTTTCATTCGAATTTGATAGTAGCCACTTTTCAAATCAATTTTAGAAAATAATTGTGAACCATGCAATTCATCCAACATATCATCTAACCTAGGTATAGGATGACGATACTTTACCGTGATTTTATTGATGGCCTCTACAATCAACACACATCCTCCAAGTACCATCCTTCTTAGGCACGAGAATCACAGGCACGGAACATGGGCTAAGGCTTTCACGCACAAAACCCTTCTCTAACAACTCATCCACTTGCCTTTGAATCTCCTTTGTTTCCTCAGGGTTAGCTCTATAGGCAGGACGGTTTGGAATGCTTGCTCCAGGCATGAAGTCAATTTGATGCTCAATTCCCTCAAGGGTGGCAATCCACTTGGAATATCTTCAGGGAATAACTCTTGATATGCCTACAACAAAGAAACAACAACACTAGGAATAGAATGGTCAAGTTCATTAGTGGAAAAGAAAATATCTTTATACAAGATTACAAGTAATTGTTGCTTTGCCAACAATGCACTCTTAATCTCACTTTTCTCAGCATAAGCACTCACTTTTCTTTCCCCTCTAATCACGCCTTCCCCTTTCTTTTTCCTCTCTTTTCCTTTTTCTTCACTCTTACGATCTTTCTCTCTCTCCCCTAGCAATCCACTTTGATCATTTGCATCCCCCTCGGATTGAGCTCCTTTTGGTTCATCCCTTGGTATTTCACGAACCTTGCACTCTTTTGTGATGCGAGCTTGGTCAGCATAAGCCTCCATAGGCGTCAATGGCTTCAATATAAACTCCTTTTTCTTCCAAGTTAGGCGATAGGTATTTTTGAAACCATCATAAAGAACACGCCTATCAAATTGCCATGGACGTCCCAATAAGATGTGACAAGCATGCATAGGAATAACATCACACAACACCTCATCCACTATATCCTCCAATAGCAAATGCCACTAGCACTTGCTTGGTTACCTTCACATCTCCAAAATCCTGTCAACCATTGCAAGTAGTATGGTTTTGGATGTTGAATTGTAGGCAATTTCAATTTCTCTACAAACAATGTACTAGCAACATTAGTACAACTATCAGAATCAACAATAATACTACATACCTTGCCTTGAACAACTGCATCTAGTGTGGAATATGTGCTCCCTATGCATCTCCTCTTCCTCCTCCTTAGGTTGAATGCTCAATGATCTCCTAGTCACCAATATCTCACCACTAGGTGGATCAACCTCACGTGGATCTCCCTGACACGAATCATCATCACTAGGACCTTCGAGTGGAGGCATCTCATCATCACTTGAATGCTCACTCTCCACATCTCCATTATCAAGGATGATCATGTTTCTTCTAGTTGGACATTGAGATGAGATATGCCCATAACCTTGACACTTGAAGCATTTAACATCTCTTTGCCTCATAGGAGTTTCAATCTTACCCTTGCTTGGTGGCTTAGATGAAGAATTCTCACCCCTTGGCTTATTGCTCATGAAACTCGACTCACCCTTCTTCCAAGTCTCCTTGGGCTTTTGTGGCGTTTGATCAAACTTTCTATCTCGATAGTCCCTCCATGTGCCACGGCTTTGAGCTCCTCCAAACCCTCGGTTCCTCTTGCTTTTGAGTTGTTGCTCCACCTTTTGTGCCTTTTCCACTAAGTCTTGAAGCTCCACATAATGTTGTAATTCTACAATATCTACAATTTCGAAGTTCAAACCAGCTATAAATTGGACAATGGTGGCCTCTTCATCCTCTTAGATGTCAGCACGAATCAAGAGTGTCTCCAACTCCTTATAGTATTTATCAACTGTGGAAGAACCTTGCTTCAAATTTATAACCTCCTATGCAATTCTGTGAATAGTGACTTGGAATAAATCTTTTCCTCATATCACCTTCATGGACAGCCCAAGTGTGAATTGGTTCATCCCCACATCTCTTACGAGACTTCACAAGTTGATCCCACCAAATGCTAGCATACTCCACAAACTCAACTGCAGCAAGTTAAACTTTCTTTTCCTCAGAATAATTGTAAACATCAAACACGTGCTCAACCTTTCATTCCCACTCCAAGTATGCTCTAGATCATTCATCTCCTTGAATAGTGAATTTTCATCTTTATGCTCCCCAAATTGCTATCACGTTTTTGAGGAACCCTCCTCTCTCGATGGGACACTACTTCTTCAGAATCATAGCTATCATTAAATTCATCACCTCGAGCATTCTGAGCCACATGTGATTTTTCCTTGACAGCTGAGTCAATGTCCTCCAACTTGGTGAACACACGCCTAAATTCATCTTGTATGGCACGCATGTTAAACTCTAAAGCATTGAGTCTTTGCTCACTTTGTTCACCCATAATAGAAATCTATCAAAATAAAAGTAGAAAACCTGCACAAAAATGTTAGTAGCACATCTACCCTTGCACATCTACCCTTCAATTGTCTCTCAACCTTGATGGCCATGTCCACCAAGTCATGGCTGTCTAGGTGGTGTTGGAGCTCCACTTTTTCAGCAATATCCGTATTAAGTCCAGCTATAAATCGAGCCATTGAAGCCTCTTCTTCTTCCTTGATATCAGCCCTAATGATGAGCTTCTCCATCTCTTTGTAATACTCATCCACACTCATTGAACCTTGCTTCAACGTTTGAAGCCTATGATGAAGATCTTTTACATAGTAACTTGGCACAAATCTCTTCTTCATGACATTCTTCATCTCACGCCAAGTTCTAATAGGCTTCTCTTCACATCTTCTTCTTTCCTTCACAAGCTTATACCACCATATGCTGGCATAATCCGTGAATGCCACTACAGCTAATTGCACTTTCTTCTCTTTGGAGTAGTTATGGCAATTGAAAATATGTTCCACTTTACGTTCCCATTCAAGATATGCCTCAGAATCAAGCTTTCCTTGAAATGGAGGTATCTTCATCTTGATGCTTCCAAGATTGCTATCTTGGCTGTTGGTAACTCTCCTTCCTTTTCGAGTGATTATGTCATCATACTCGGATGCTTCATCTCCATGATCCTCCTTATACACCGAATTCCTCATAACCCTAGTTTGAACCAAATAGAAGTCAAGAAATCAAGACACTAAAAATTTCAGATTTGAGAAGCGCGTATGACACTCCTAGTGTGTGACTTTTCTTGTAGAAATCTTGATTTTCAAAAGTCCTTTAATAACTTTAATGCACTTATGTTCAAACAGAAATAACAAGAAACTCCACCAAAACACCAAGAAATAAGAAGAGTAGAATCTGGTCAATTAAACTTTCGTATGTGGTGTTGTTCTCTGTCCAATGATCTGGTATTTCAACAGGTCTATTCGGTTGCACAAGGATAGTATTCCAGCTAAATATACTTCAGTTTAACTGGTTTAGTTCATGTACTGGGGTTTTATCACCTTGCACGCCTCTTTCGCTTTCTTTTGTATTGCACGACTTTTCTTTGTGCAAGACTTTTTTTTTCTTTTTTTTTAAATCAAAACCCAGTTAACCCACAAAACTCAAACAAACAAGCAAAATTCACTGGATGAACAGTGATTTTTCGATGAACAGTACGCTACAGTAGATCGCTACATAGTAGTTCTGCTATAGTTGCTAAAATTTTTTTTTTGACCAGAAATTAAGAGTAACCTTCAGAAAAATTGTTTCAAGGTTCTTATTTAGGCCGAGATTCAATTTTCTCAAAAGTTTTAACACAAGAAAAATTAAAACATCAAAGAACAATTAAAAACAGTCAAAAAACAAGTTTAAACCACACAAAAACCTAGAATTTTTTATATGCAAATAGAAAGAACGATTTATAGACTAGGACTACCCTAAAGCACGAACAAAAGACACAAAACATAAATTAAAGTGACTAGAAACACAGAGAAACAAAGCTGGATAGATTGGACAGCAAGAACAAACGCAAAAGGACACCACAAGAACGATAACAAAACACGAAAGAATTCAAGAAGAAAGAAAAAAAAGGGATATAATCGAAATCTTCCAAAGGAAAATTTGGTTTAGAAAACTTGGATTTCAAGATGAACCAAGGCTCTGATACCAATTGATGGGTTCAACAGAAGAGATAACGGTCCAAGACTCTCGAATTCCAAGTATGCAACCTAATTTTCTTGACCCCTTCGTAACTTGTCGAAGACTCCAAGAACAACTCGGATTGACCCCTTTAAAAAATGATCCTAGACCCCTAACCAACAACGTGGTATAGACACTTAGTCGACAATCCTATTGGACAGATTCGAACCCTCAAAGATGAACCCTAAGTGAGATTTTCTTGAATACTCAACAGACGCCTTGCCAAGCAATCAAGAGTAGTTCTTTAGCCAAAGAACTAAGAAAGCTCAATTTGCACTCGCGCACAATTGAAGAGAAAAACTCAATATTATTGATTAATATTGTTTAAAATTCGGATGAATAGTAACACCCTCTATAAAGAGGCGCATAACATTAAGATATAAACTAAATATAGAAACTAATTTAAACCTAGTTGCACCATAACATAAACGTACAACTAAAAGTACAACTTGGGCTATTAAACTAACAAACTAAGCCTATGAAACCCATAACCTCAAGTAGCAAACGGGCTCTTCAATCGAATCCAAGTCCACGACTTCCAAGCTCCTCCAACTCTATCCCAAAATAGGTGAATAGTCTTGTAGGTTCTTGTTTCAACTAACTAGCTTCATCTTCATGTAATTCTACAATCAAATCTTGCAAAACTTGTTTCATCCTTTTAGCTTTCAATCTAGTCATTGGACCTCCCATATCTTGAAAAGGACTCTTGATAGCACCTTCATGATCACAAGCCTCTCCAACTTGACCACGACCATTGATGTCCTTATTATTTGGGTATTTTGTTAATGACCAAATGCAATTTGTAAAAGTTTATGAAAATCCTCTTTCCATCTTTCTCGACGAAATCAATTGTGGGATGAAAATTTAAATGTGTTGACAGAGAGTTGGCTTCCTAAGAGAGTACCATGCCATGGATCTTTATTATATGGTTGTGAATGCAATCAAAGAATGAAAGAGATTCTGTTAGTTTATTAAGAAAATATCACATAACATATTGACAAAACAAATAGCAGTAAATGGCATAACAAGGCAAATAAAGAGGGTGGATTCCCTCTTCTCGTGCCTAGTGTACCTGATAGGGTAAGGCTGACTCTACCCTAGGCTTATTTTACATGGATGCATGAGGTTGGACTCACTAATGCATCTAGATTTAACAAGGCTTCAGTTTCTGAATCTTCAGATTGAGGGATCCAAAAAGTAACAAGTCCGTCAATTCCAAGGATTTCGGGTCGGTGGTTCGAGTGATCCTCTAGACACTGTTGCGCGCACGTCAGGCCACGGCCACATGTCCAAGCGAATCGATTTTTAAAGCCCAAATCTCTAGACTTGTGGACTCAAGTTGAGAGTTTGTGTGATCTCTTAGACAATGTTACGTACACGTCGTGCCACGGTCACATGTCTAAGTAGATCAATCCTATTACTAAATGGGATGGGTAGGTGACAACCACCAAAAAGATAAAAGGGGGTAAAATATCGAATGCACGTATGAGTGATCCTCATATGAGGAGGGAATGATAAAGCGTAGGCTCGAAGGGCGACTGACCCTCTCCCCAAATGCAAGCACGATGCGGATAAAGCAAAGATAAGTAAAACATACATTACGTAGATAGATTGATGGGAATCAAGGAGCACCCAATGGTTCAAGCTATCAAGGGGATCCTTTGCAAGGCTTAGATTGACCAATGACTCGATCAAGAACAAATAAAATGAAGGAAGCTTTGCATGGACTAATTTTGGATGTGCTTGAAAATGAGGCTACTTGGGCTACTTCTTCACAATCACCAAGACTTGTCACATTAATTTGGGGCAAGGATCATGTTGAAGAGATGGGCCAAACGTGTGGATCCCTTGAAGTTGGCCAAATGTATGGAGAATTGGCAGATGGGCTGCCAATTTGAGGCAATATTGGATCAAGGAAGACCGACTAGCTTGAAGGCCCAATTCGTGGGTTTTTTTAACTATATTTTAATATTCGAGAACTTAGTTTCATTATTGGTTAGTTTTCTAATTAGTTTACAAGTTGTTTTAGTTAAATTTTTCAAATAGTTGAGTATTTAGTTTTTAGTAGTTGTCTTAAATTTCAAGTTCTAGAATTCTCTTGTAAGCCTATTTATAGGCCTTCGTAACTCAATAAAAATATCAGATTATTCCTCAAAAATTCGTATGAATGGTATGTGCTCTTTTTAAAAGTGTTTTCTTGGTTCTTGGATTAGAACTACTCTTAGTCTTATCAAGTCTAAGCTTGTGGCGACTTAAATACTTGCTTAGAGAGATTTCTTTCGTGTTTGATCAAATTCTTAAAGCTTTAGACTAGTATATTGATTAGCTGACATTGGTCTAGTTTAGGTCCTTAGGAGTTCGCGATCTTCATTGGAGAAGACTCGAGGCGTTTGCTTGGAATCTTTAAGGGTTTTGGCGTGGTTCCACGATTTCGTTCGTATCATAGATGAGAAACGAGGTGTGTGAAATGTAAAAACAAATACTAAAAATCTAAAGAAACAAAAATGCAATCCTAATGTCTAAACGCGAAAGAATAGGAGGGTTAAAGAAGGAAAAAGTGATTAAGTCTAGTACTCGAACTCATTAGTGATCCCTAGTCGAGTCGCCAAAATTTGTTGCATCCCAAAATCAAAAAGCACGGGTGGGGTCGTGACTATCGCTCCCTGAAAAGGCAGTCCGGTTTGGTGACCCTTTTCAAAAATAAATTTTTTGAAAAAACTATGCGTGTGTGATAAAAATCGAGTTTTTAACGAAAAAGTGTATTTTTCGAGAAAAGTGATATTTTGAAAAACAAAAGAAGGCCGGGACTAAAAAGTGTGATAGTTTTGGCCAACTAAATTTGAAAAAGGGTTTTTATCAAAAAATGGAGTCGCCACTTGGTATTGAGTTAGGGTGTACCAAGTCACCCGAAAAATTATTTAACAAAACAAAAACAAAATTTTGGAAAAAAAATGTTTGAAAACCCTTTTGTTTAACTCTGGTCTATGAAAAAAATGAGAGAAGATGGTCCGGGAATCATATTGAAGAAAGGGAAGGCAAAGGCTTGCGCCCAAGGCATCCTTTCAATCTAGCCGAGGCTAATTACGGATTTAATCAAGATTTCCTAAAATAACCCTATGTTCTATCCCATTTGGATGTGTCTATATGAATACAAATCCTAAATCTAAATGGGGTATTAGGAGGGTCAAAAATGTTCCGTCGAGACTTGGTCGGGATTATCGCATTAATTGCGAAACCTGAGTCGAGATCTCGAGGGAGTCACGAGCATAAGTGCAAAATGAAATGCCGAAAGAAAAAGGAAAATAGTAATATAGGTAGTAAGTGAACAATGATAGTGGGAATGCAACATAATAGGTACGGGTGACTAATAACTTGTGACTGATATTCCTACTCACAGAGGGGGGAACGCTCTGTCAATCCACTGTTCCCACGTAAGTAGAAGACTATTTATAGTCGGATCACACAAATGTCCTAAAAGTCTAAGTAAAAATGCAACCTAAATGTCATGCATTGTCAAATACTTAAAAGATAATAATCATGATTATACACATATATAAAAATCATGCAAAATGATGAAAAACTAAAAAGGAAATAGTGTGTAAAATAAGATTAAATGCACATGGGGAGTGAAACTATCAGTAAAATGACCTAAGTGTCTAGCGTTGGACTAGCCCTTTCTAGGAAGTTCCCTACTAGCATTAGACTAGTGTGATGACGGGATAATAGAACTGATAAAACATGCACTAAAATAATAAAACATGAATTTAAAGCAACTAAACATATAAAGACATGTAAGAGCAAATAGAAGCAGATAACACTTAGGCATAATATCTTAATTCAAAATCTTAAAGAAAGTGGTTAAATAGATAAACACATAAGCACACAAAAGCACACGAGTCCTAACTATTACACTAGGTGATGTGCGCACAGTTGCGTATGCCAAGACCCCTTGGATTTTAGGCTTACAACTCGTTGAACTCAAGACCCCGTTGGATTCGTAAACCCAAGAAACCTTGACGTGGAGTTGGTGTGCTCACGAATCTCCCCTTGAAGATGAACACGTCCCTAAGAAAACTAGGTTAAACCGAGTTGAGCGATTTCAATCGTTTAATCTAATCTATTAAGAACTTGATCAAAAACTAGAAGAAACTCTAAGCAAGATTGTGGTTGCCACAAGCAAAGTTTGATAAGACCAAAGGAGTAGTTCTTAATCACCAAAGAACCAAGAAAATTCTAAAAAGAATTCACTCAAAATATCATCATATGGCTGCTGCTACAGTAACGATTTTAAGCCTTTAAATAGGCACACAAATAACATGCTAGGGTTTTGTAGTAAAACAAACTACTTAACTAAATGGACTAGCTTAAACACATCATAAACGAACTAAACTAACTATAATTACCTCAAACCAGCCCAAGTGAAGTGGATTTGGGCTTAATAAAATGTGCATGCTCCAAACCAACCCAAGTGAACCATCTTAACGCCTCTTAGCCCGTTACACCACAAATGGATCAGCGCCCTCCAAGTCTTCAATCCTCACACTTAGCTGGTTATTTGGACCTTCTTCTAGGCCTTGTTCAGCCCAAATGGTGTAGACCAACCGTGGAGAATACTTAGCCCAACTTGCTTGGTTTTATTCTTCAAGTGTATCCAAAATCAGTCCATGAAGAGCATCCTTCATTCTTCTTGTTCTAGCTCTAGTCATTGGTCCATCCAAACCTCCAAGTACATCATTAGCATCCTTGGAAGTGTGCTCAGCTCGTCCATTACCATTGGAACGTCCTTGTTCATCCTTCAACCCTTGGGACATATCATTCCCTCATTCCTCGAAAGGATTCGTCCTCGAATCACCTACATCATACAAAGATAAATCAGACACATTAAAAGTAGCACTAACATTTTCATACTTACTAGGTAAGTCCACTTTGTATGCATTATCTCCGATCCTCTCAAGAATTTGAAAAGGTCCGTCCCCCCTTGCATGAAGCTTAGATTTCCTTTGTTGTGGAAATCTCTCCTTTCTCATATGTACCCACACCCAATCACCAGGTTCGAATACCATCTTTACTCGGCTCTTGTTTGTAATTTTGACAAAGTGTTCATTCTTTTTCTCAATATTTTCTCGCACCTTGGCATGGAGATCCCTAACAAATTTAGTTTTCTTTTTACCTTCAAGATCAGAAACTTCATTAGTGGGCAAAGGTAAAATATCCAAAGGAGTTAAGGGATTAAAACCATAAACAATTTCAAAAGGTGAATAAGACGTAGTGGAATGAACAGTTCTATTATATGCAAACTCAATGTGGGGCAAGCATCTTTCCCAATTCTTTAAATTTCTTTGAATGATTGCACGCAAAAGTGTAGAAAGTGTCCTATTGACGACCTCAGTTTGACCATTAGTTTGTGGATGTGCAACAGTAGAAAACAACAACTTAGTACCAAGTTTACTCCTCAAAGTGCGCCAAAAATGACTTAAAAACTTGACATCTCTATCACTGACAATTGAACGTGGTAAACCATGAAACCTTACAGCTTCTTTAAAGAACAAGTCAGATATGTAAGTGGTATCATTAGTCTTAGAACATGCAATAAAGTGTGCCATCTTATCAAATCTATCCACAACAACAAAGATGCTATCCTTACTACTTTGTGCCCTTGGTAGACCCAAAACAAAATCCATAGAGATGTCTATCCAAGGTTGAGAAGGCACTGGTAATGGTGAATACAAGCCATGGGGTTTCACACGAGATTTTGCTTGTTTGCAAGTTAGACACTTAGCACAAAAGGACTCAACATCAAAACGCATATTTGGCCAAAAGAAGTGTTCGTGCAAAACATGCAAAGTCTTTTTAACACCAAGTGTCCCATAAAACCACCCCCATGAGACTCTCTAACCAGCAACTCACGCAAAGAACAATTAGGCATGTACAACTTAGTACCCTTAAACAAGAAACCATCATGCCTAAAGAAATTTGAATGAGCACTTTTTTCATATTGAACCCACAATTTTGAAAAATTCTTGTCATGCTCATACAAATCTTTAACGAAATCAAATCCAAGCAATTCAGTTTGAAGAGTAGTGATAAGAGAATACCTTCTTGACAATGCGTCAGCAACCACATTCTCCTTACCTTGCTTGTACTTGATGGTGTAGGGAAAAGACTCTATGAACTCTAACCATTTTGCATGTCTCTTGTTGAGCTTACTTTGAGACTTCAAGAACTTCAAGTTCTCATGGTCAGAGTGAATCACGAACTCTTTAGGAAGAAGATAGTGTTGCCATGTTTGAAGAGTTCAAACTAGGGCATAGAGCTCCTTGTCATAAGTGGGGTAGTTTAAGGTTGCACCATTCAACTTCTCACTAAAGTATGCTATGGGTTTAGAATCCTGCATAAGAACAGCACCTATACCCACTCCAGAAGCATCGCATTCAACCTCAAACAATTTATCAAAATCTGACAAACACAATAGAGGTGCATTAGTTAACTTTTGTTTTAACATATCAAACGCCTCTTGGTGTTTGCTTTCCCACTTAAAAACCACATTTTTCTTAACAAGTTCATTTAGGGGTGCAGCAATGGTAAAAAAATTACGTACAAACCTCCTATAAAAACTTGCTAAGCCATGGAAAGATCGTACATCATTAACACTTTTAGGTATCGGCCAATCACGTATGGCTTGCACCTTAGATTCATCAACATGAATACCATTAGCACTAACAATGAATCCAAGAAATATAATGCTTTCCATGCAAAATGAACACTTTTTCAAATTAGCATAAAGATGATGTTCACGAAGTACACACAAAACTTGATACAAGTGTTCAACATGATCTTCAAGTGATTTACTATAGACCAGAATATCATCAAAATAGACCACCAAGAATTTACCAATAAAAGCCCTAAACACATAGTTCATGAGTCTCATGAATGTACTAGGTGCATTAGTTAAACCAAAAGGCATAACTAATCATTCATACAATCCATATTTGGTTTTAAAGGCAGTCTTCCATTCATCTCCTATTTGCATTCTAATATGATGATAACCACTTTTAAGATCAATTTTAGAGAAAATAGTAGAACCATGCAACTCATCAAGCAAATCATCTAATCTAGGAATAGGATGACGATACTTTACTGTTATTTTATTGATAGCCCTACAGTCAACACACATGCGCCATGTTCCATCTTTCTTGGGCACTAAAATCACGGGAACAGCACATGGCGACATACTTTCTCGCACAAACCCCTTTTCCACCAACTCATCTACTTGTCTTTGTATTTCTTTTGTTTCCTCTGGGTTTGCTCTATAGGTGGGATGGTTGGGTATGCTAGCACCAGGTATGAAATCAATTTGGTGCTCAATCCCTTGCAAAGGTGGCAATCCTTGTGGTATATCTTCAGGAAATAAGTCTTCAAAATCCTGCAAAAGAGACACCACAACACTAGGCAAGGAAGGTTTCAGTTCATTAAGCTCAATAGAAGAAAGAAACACATCTTTATATAAAACAATTAAAAGTTGTTCCTTAGCTTCCAAAGTTGAAATGATCTCACTTTTGGTTGCAAAAGCATTAACCTTCCTTTTCTCTTTCTTCTTCAAATCACGAATTGCCTTCTTTCCAGCTTTGAATCCGCTACTTGACTCGTTATTTTGCCCAACTTGTGACCCCTCATTATGCTTATTTCAGCCAGCTTGTTGTTGCTTTTCCCTCACCTTGAATTCCTTTGCTATTCTCACATGATCCGCATGAGATTCAGAAGGTTTGATGAAATCCAAAGTGATTTTTCGGTTGTTCCACATGAATGAGTACCTATTCTTGAAGCCATCATATGTCACTCTTCTATCGAATTGCCAAGGACGTCCAAGTAGGATGTGGCATGCTTGCATGGGAATCACATCACACCACACTTCATTCTTGTACTTACTAATAGAGCATGACACCATTACTTGCTTGGTAACCTTCATGTCTCCAACCTCAGCCAACCATTGTAACTTGTATGGCTTAGGATGTCTTCTTGTCTCTAGGCCCAATTTATCTACAAACAAAGTAGAAGCAACATTAGTGCAAGAACCACTATCTATAATCATGCTACATACCTTGTTTTGCACAGTACACCTAGTGTGGAAAATATGCTCTCTTTGTATGTCCAAGTCATCCTACTTAGGTGCAATGCTAAGGACACGCCTTGTGACCAGAATTTCTCCTTGATCACTACCAAACAAGTCACCCTCATCTTTAGAACCTCCCTCCAATGGAGGCATCTCCTCATCATCTTCACTAGATGCAATGCTTGCTATCTCACCATCATCACTAATCATCATAGCACATTTGTTTGGATAAGTTGCAGTAATGTGTCCATAACCTTGACACTTGAAGCAACGAACCTCCCTTTGTCTAGGTTTCTCAACCAGTTTACCCTTGGCATCCGGCTTTGTAGTTGAATCGAGCTTAGACACTTGAACACGGTTTGGAGGATGGAGTACTTGTTCAAGCTCCCTTGCACTCTTACGTGGCTGCTCAACACTCCAAATAGTACGGTTTTGGGTAGTAGAAAACCCCCTTGAACGCCTACTTTTCAGTTGTCTCTCAACCTTGATGGCTAGGTCCACCAAGTCATGAATGTTAATGTAGTGTTAAAGTTCCACCCTTTCAGCAATTTCCACATTAAGACTTGCAATAAAACGAGCCATTAATGCCTCCTCCTCTTCCTTAACATCAGCTCGAATGAGAAGTATCTCCATCTCCTTGTAATACTCATCCACAGGCATTGAACCTTGCTTCAAAGTTTGAAGCCTATGATGGAGGTCTCTCACATAATAACTAGGAACAAATCTTTTCTTCATGATATTCTTCATCTCAAGCCATGTACGTATAGGTTCCTCTTCACATCTTCTTCACTCCTTCACAAGTTTGTCCCACCAAATGCTAGTATAATTCGTGAACTCAACTGCAGCTAATTGCACTTTCTTTTCTTCTGAGTAGTTATGGCAATTGAACACATGTTCAACCTTGCGTTCCCACTCTAAGTATGCCTCTGGATCAAGCCTTCCTTGGAATAGAGGTATTTTCATATTAATGCTTCCAAGATTATTATCTTGATTATTGTTCACCCTCCTTCCTCCCCTTGGAGCTAGATCTTCAAAATCAGACTCCTCCTCATGCTCCTCTTCAAAAGGATTTTTGGTGGCTGACACACGTGCTTGGGAAGTACTAGTTCTCCTCTCCAATTCCTCATAAAATTCCTCTCTCATGAGGCGCAATTTTCTGTCCATATCACCAACTATAGCATCCCTAAGCAATTTGAAATCATTTGAAAGCTCTTGAGTTGGATTTCCTTCATGCGCCATTAGAATGCTAAACCTGCAAAAGAAACGTTAGATTAAGATAAAGCAAGCATATAAGAAACACTCCCTTAGTGTTTGCACTCGCTTCCCTCAAGTAGTATGGCTATTACCCTCAATTGTGCTCACAACTAAGCTTTTTATCACTCAAAGAATTTTCTTATTGGCCCTTTAGAGAAGAACCAGCTCACTCAAACCTTACCAAGGCCAATAGCAATCTCAACCTGTAGGAGTAAATGTAGAGGTCAAGAAAATTATGCTTAGAGTGCTTTTGATCAAGAGAATAACAAAGAGTGACCAAGAATCAAGATTTGACACAATATGAAAACCCTAATGTGTGGTATAATTATGTGATGTTTCTTGATTTTTTTTTAATGTTCTTTGGAAGAAAAATAACCAAACTTGTGCAGAAACAATACTCCAACAAAACACCAAGAAACAAGAAAAGTAGAATCTAATCAATTAAATTTTCGTACGTGGCGTTGTTCTCTGTCCAACGATCTATTTGTTTCAATAGGTCTATTCGGTTGCACAAGGATAGTATTCCAGCCAAATATACTTCAGTTTAATTGGTTTAGTTCGTGTGCTTGGCTTTTATCACCTTGCACGCCTCTTTCACTTTCCTTTGTGTTGCACAACTTTTCTTTGTGCAAGACTTTTTTTTTTTTTTAAATTCAAAAACTAAGATAACCCACAAAAATCAAACAAACAAGTAAAATTCACCGAATAAACAGTGATTTCCGATGAACAGTTCCCGCGAACAATAAACCCTAGTGTGAACAGTAACGCTGTGTGAACAGTAGCCGTCGTGAACAGTGACGCGACCTTTTTTTTTTTTCTCTCCAAGAATCTTCAACTCTAGGATGGAAAATCCAAGAAACCAATTCTTTTTGAAAGATTTTTGCACAAGAATTCCAAGAAGAAAAAAAAAAGTCAAGAAATACAAAACACCACACAACTCTAGAATTTTTGATTGAGAAGCAATCAAGAACGACTCTAAACAAACCCTAAAACACAAATTTAATAAGGAAACAACGAAAACTAAAGGCTGAAATTTTAAGAATGTTAAAGACGGACAGATACAAAGCTCAACAAAGGCAAACAAAATTTGAAAAGAAAACGGCAGCACGAAGCAAACAAAATATTAGGGCTAGGCATGAAGCTCTTGCCTTAATATCACGAAACAACAAACAAAGGGATATATCCGCAATTCCAAAGGAACAAACGGATTGATAGAACCTGGAAATCCAAGAACTTTGGCTCTGATACCACTTGATGTGCGCACGGTTGCGTATGCCAAGACCCCTTGGATTTTAGGCTTACAACTCGTTGAACTCAAGACCCCATTGGATTCGTAAACCCAAGAACCCTTGACATGGAGTTGGTGTGCTCACGAATCTCCCCTTGAAGATGAACACGTCCCTAAGAAAACTAGGTTAAACCGAGTTGAGCGATTTCAATCGTTTAATCTAATCTATTAAGAACTTGATCAAAAACTAGAAGAAACTCTAAGCAAGATTGTGGTCGCCACAAGCAAAGTTTGATAAGACCAAAGGAGTAGTTCTTAATCACTAAAGAACCAAGAAAATTCTAAAAAGAATTCACTCAAAATATCATCATATGGCTGCTGCTACAGTAACGATTTTAAGCCTTTAAATAGGCACACAAATAACATGCTAGGGTTTTGTAGTAAAACAAACTACTTAACTAAATGGACTAGCTTAAACACATCATAAACGAACTAAACTAACTATAATCACCCCAAACCAGCCCAAGTGAAGTGGATTTGGGCTTAATAAAATGCGCATGCTCCAAACCAGCCCAAGTGAACCATCTTAACGCCTCTTAGCCCGTTACACCACAAATGGATCAGCGCCCTCCAAGTCTTCAATCCTCACACTTAGCTGGTTATTTGGACCTTCTTCTAGGCCTTGTTCAGCCCAAATGGTGTAGACCAACCGTGGAGAATACTTAGCCCAACTTGCTTGGTTTTATTCTTCAAGTGTATCCAAAATCAGTCCATGAAGAGCATCCTTCATTCTTCTTGTTCTAGCTCTAGTCATTGGTCCATCCAAACCTCCAAGTACATCATTAGCATCCTTGGAAGTGTGTTCAGCTCGTCCATCACCATTGGAACGTCCTTGTTCATCCTTCAACCCTTGGGACATATCACCAGGAGGATTTAGATACAATTTTAAGGGGGAAAAATAAAAAGTAAAAATTGCCTATCTATTACACTTACCATCTAAATACACAATATTTGCTAAAAATACGAAAGAAAAATAATCTAACTATAATATTGACAATCTAAATACAAAATATTCGCTAAATAATCAAATTTGAAAATTAAATAACATAAAGTAAATAAATGCACAAAAAAGTATGTAAAATAAGAAATACTTGAAAAAAGACATAAAGTCACATAGGAGCATATTGGAGCACATAAAGAAGAATAACGGGTAATGAGAGTACCTTTTTGAAGACCCGGTACAAATACTTAAGAAAATGAACACACAGGTCAATGTATCACGATATAAATAAATAAAGCCTAAAAATATGTAAATATTAACAAATTGGGGTACAATGTAAATTCTAGCAACTAAGGAGACTAAAAAAAATAGAAATTCAAGCAAACCTTGGGGGCCAAAAGGTGAAATTAAAAATTCTAACTAATCAAGGGGCAAAATTAAAAATTTACACAAGTCTAAGGGGTAATGATGCAAATCAAAGTAAATTGGGAAACAAAATAGTAAATTCTAGCAAATGTTAAGACATAATTGCAATTAATTAGGACTTGATTGAGAGAAACTGAAACTAGGAAGGGTTAATCTGTAATTATTCAAGAGTTAATTGCAGAATAACTGAAACTTTTTGAGGCATAGCTGAAATAATAATAAAAAAATATATGGACAAATAAATGAATGTATTTTTCACAAAAAAGATAGCAAAAAAAAACAAATTCTAAACTTAAATGAACTAAACTCAACCAATTAAACTAAAATCAGATAATTAATTATCAAGTTAATTCTAAATGGAGTTTAAATCAGTAACTAAACAATAATAAATAATACAAAAACTAAAACTACAAAAAACCTAAAATAGCCCAAAATTCCTAATCTTTGACATCCAGAAATCATAAAATTCCCAAATTCTATCTTCTTCTTCAAAATTTCTGTTTCCTTTTCTCTTTCACGTCTCTCAATTCTCTCTTCTTCTCTAACCTCTCTCTCACTTTCGTTCATCCTTTCTATCTGTTTGGTTTCTCTCTTTCCTTCTCCTTCCGGTTTTCCCTCTCTGATTTCTTTCCTTTTCTCCAATTTCTCACTTTCTCTTTTTGTTTCCATCTCTGTCTCTTGTCTACTCTCTCTCTCTCTCTTCCTTATTTCCTCTGCCGAAAGTCCCCCTCTTGATATGAACCAAGTGGCAAAATCTCAAGTAGATGGGGGCATTCGAATCATCTCTAGTGCATCACCAATGCATAGGGCCTCAGTCACCCAAAATGAAGGCTTAGAGATGTCAAGGATGGTCAAAAGGAGCAAGAGGAAGAGGTCATCCAAAGCTGGGATGAGTACACCTGCAAAAGTTCAGAAGAAGACGCGTAGAAAAAGCCATCAGAAAGTTTCTGATGAAGGCCGCGGGCAAGGCTGCGCCATGGCTTTCCCTACGGCCTCCGTCAGAAACTTTGCCAAGACGAGATGATGTTCTGATGAAGGCCGTACCGAAGGCCGTCCCACGGCCTACCCCACGGCCTTGATCCGCAACTTTGCGATTTTATTTGTTTTTTGTATTTTTATTTAGTTTTTAACGTGTAATAGACTAGTTACTTTCTATATTGGCTATTTAGGGTGTTTTTGCCTATATAAGGCTAATTATTATCATTGTTTAGAGAGATTATTGAAGTTAAATAAAATTACGAGGGTTTTTCTTCTTTGATTCTCTTTGTGAGACTTGTGAGTTCCACGAGTGATTCATGAATTCTTTTGATATCTTGAGTTCTAACCAACGTGTGGGGTTGGGATTTGGGATCCTTTATCAATCTCGTTTCAATTCTTGGGTAGAATTGGGGTTAGATTGTTGCTAGATACACAAGAACGATCCTTTAGGAGGGTTGTCCTGTGGATCGTGATGGTTGTGAAGGTTCCCCTTACGTGATTAATGAGGGGTCTCGGGCCGGATCGCATCAATTGGTATCAGAGTTTCTGGATTCTTGGTATTAGGTGTATTCAATCCATCTCTTGAATTTAGATTCTTTGAGATTGGATATATCTTTTCTCTTTATTTTTGTCAAATTTTTGCAGTAATCCTTGTGTTTGCCTATTGTTGGTTTTTTTTTCTATTATTGTGAGTTCTGTGCTTGTTGTTTTCGTGATTGGGGATTGTTGCTTTGCATAATTCCTAGTCCCTTAATCGAAATATTTCTGCAATTTTCTGCAATTTTCTTTACCTCCTTAGTGTGTCTTTGATTCAAGGCGTCTAAAAATCCTAAAAATTTTGTGTCTCTTGTCTCTTTATTGATTGGGTTATTGATTATTAGTGATTTGTTGACTATTCGTTAACAAAAATCATCAAAAGTTCCATCCCATTGTTTAAAAAAAAAAAAGCGTAACTGTTCATCGTACTGTAGCACACTGTTTATCAGTACTGTTCATCCCGAGTTACTGTTCATCTGGAAAAAAAATTTCTGTCCAATTTTTCTTGTTTTGAGTTGTGAGTTTTAGTATTGGATAGTGTTCTTTTCGTAGCAATTCTTGTCGTAGTTGAGTCTATATCCCTTCTTCCATAAAACACATTTATTTGCTCAAAAAAAAGTTCATCATGTCTAACGAGAGAGAATCCAAGGCATTTGACCTTAGAGACTTTGCTAAAACAATGAATGCTAGCATCCAGGGTATGAGGCAGACCATGGAAGCTATGTGTGAGTGACTAGAAAGGCGAGGCCTTTCCCATTCAAGATCGAGGAGTAGCCACAGAAGTCACAAGGGAAGATCATCGTTGGCTGAGTTCGGAGATTCTAATGATGAGATGGGGGTTGATAGGAGGCTTAGAAGAGGAGAGCAACTCATGATGGCAACATTGGGAGTATTAAAATGAAGATCCCCACATTCTAAGGGCGGAGTGACCAAGAGCTTTACCTGGAGTGGGAGTAGAAAGTGGACCACGCCTTTGATTGCCACCACTACTCCGAGGAGAAAAAGGTGAAACTAGTTGTTGTGGAGTTTTTGAACTACGTAAGTGTGTGGTGGGACCAGTTAGCTACCACTAGGAGAAGATGTGGAGAGCGACCTGTCCGTACATCGGAAGAGATGAAGACAATAATGCGGAGGAAGTTCGTGCCTGGCCACTACTCAGAGAGCTACATCAGAGGCTACAATCCATGTCACAAGGTGGTAGGATCGTAGATGACTACTACAAAGATATGGAGTTGGCTATGATTCGTGCTAACGTGGTAGAAGACCGTGAAGATACAATGGCTAGATTCCTAGATAGTCTAAATCAAGAAATCATAGACAAGGTTGAGTTCTAATCCTATGTTGATATTGATAACTTGGTTCAAAAAATTGAGACAGTAGAGAAGCGGCTTAAGGCTAGAAGGAGAGATGGTATAGGCTTCTCCTATGAAAGGTCAAGATGGCAAGATAGACCGTCCATAGGACGAGAGGATCAATGTGAAATGAGGCCAAGAGATGTTGTCAGGCCAAAGGAGGGCACGGGTGACGACAAATGGTAGATGAAGGCACTTGTGAGGACACGTGACATCCAGTGCTTCAAGTGCCAAGGACGTGGTCACGTGGCATTCCAGTGTCCTAATACTAGGACCATGATCATGCTGGATGGAGGAGACATAGAAAGTACTTCTTCAGATGATGAGAAGATGCCACCACTGGAGGGAGGAAGTAATAGTGAAGGTCCTATTAGCTGCGACTCTGACAAGGGAGAGCTTCTTTTCACAAGGAAAATTCCAGATGAACACCCTAAGAAAGCTGGACCTGATTTGCAGAAAGAATCAATCTTCCACATTCTGTGTTTCGTTGGGGACAAGGCATGTAGCATTGCCGTTGATTCTGGTAGTTGCACTAACTTTGTGAATTCATTGTTGGTAGATGAGTTTAGTTTGAGAACAATGAAGCATCCCAAACCTTATAAACTGTAGTGGGTGAGGGATAGTGGCGAATTGAGGGTGACTAGGCAAGTTGAGTCGAGTTCACCATTAGAGCCTACAAAGATAAAGTTATATGTGACGTGGCATCGATGGGAGCATGTCTTCTGTTGTTGGGTCGTCCGTGGCAATTTGATCGCAAGGTGATGTATGATGGTTCCGCAATCAGTACTTGTTCACTTGGCATGAGAAGGACATCACGCTTGTGCTATTGACACCATTGGAGGTTTATAGTGACTATGTGAAGCTGTCCAAGAAGCTTGAGGTTGCGAAGGGGAAGAAGAAGATGATGAAAGCACCTTCCAATGATTCTCATTCTTCTCTTCAACATATTTCTTCTGTGCATGTACATGATATTCCCTCAGTTGGAGTCATGAAGAAGCAAGATTCGATGACGAATCTTCTTGAAAAGGAGGGGAATGATACAAACCAAGTGGAGAAAGCTCAAGTAGATGGGGGCATTCGAGTCATCCCTAGTGCATCACCAATGCATAGGGCCTCAATCACCCAAAATGAAGGTTTAGAGGTGTCAAGAATGGTCAAAAGGAGCAAGAGGAAGAGGCCATCCAAGGCTGGGATGAGTACACCTGCAAAAGCTCAGATGAAGACGCGTAGAAAAAGCCATCAGAAAGTTTCTAATGAAGACCGTAGGCAAGGCTGTGCCACGGCCTTCCCTACGGCCTCCGTCAAAAACTTTGCCAAGATGAGATGATCTTCTGATGAAGGCCGTACCGAAGGCCATCCCAAGGGCTACCCTGCGGCCTTGGTCCGCAACTTTACGATTTTATTTGTTTTCTGCATTTTTACTTAGTTTTTAACATGTAATAGACTAGTTACTTTCTATATTGGCTATTTAAGGTGTTTTTGCCTATATAAGGCTAATTATTATCATTGTTTAGACAGATATTGAAGTTGAATAAAATTATGAGGGTTTTTTCTCTCTGATTCTCTTTGTGAGACTTGTGAGTTCCATGAGTGATTCATGAATTCCTTTGATATCTTGAGTTCTAACCAACGTGTGGGGTTAGGGTTTGGGATCATTTATCAATTTCGTTTCAATTCTTGGGTAGAATTGGAGCTAGATTATTCCTAGATACACAAGAACAATCCTTTGGAAGGGTTGTCTTGTGGATCGCGATCGTTATGAAGGTTCTCGTTACGTGATTAACAAGGGGTCTGGGGATCGCATCATCTCTATTTCTTTCTTTTCCAATCTATCTCTCTCTTTCTCTCTAACCTCTCTCTCACTTTCGTTCGTCCTTTCTCTCTATCTAGTTTCTCTCTTTCCTTCTCCTCTCGACCGGCCGTCACGTGGAGGCGACTGTGGTTGTGCGATTGGAGCGCTAGCAGAGTGAGGGAGAAGGAGGAGGAGAGAAGCAGTGGAGACAGTGAGATTTGGGTAGTGATTGGGGTTATTTGGTTTGTGAGGGATGTAGTTCTGGCTGCAATTTGTCACTAAGAGGCTGTTTTGAGTTATTGAAGTGCAGGTGGTGAAGCAGCCGGTGGTCTACTGAAATCAGGGGTGGTGGGCTTGATTTCTGCAGGTGATGAGTTGTTTGTTGCAGTGGATGGCTTGGTTGTTCTGCAGACAATGGGGGGGAGGTGCTTTGATTCTGGTTTTTGGGCTACAATGGCGGGATTAGTGAGGCCATTTTTTACTGGTTTCAGCTGACCATGGTGGTTTTGTTGGTATGGGGGGAAGACAGTGGGTTTAAGGTGGCATTGATAGTGGACTAATGGAGATGGAGGTAGATTCAGGGGCTAATTGTAGCCATTCTTGGGCTAATTTGAAGGGCCTCTTGGTGGCGTAGTCTCTAATTTGAGGGGGCAATGATGGGTGTGGTGAGGACGGTGACGGCAGAGGTGTTTCTTGTTAGGAAATCAATATGCTAATAAACAATTGGCGCAGCAGAATTTAAAATTGATTTCTAAGCAGGATTATTGATTAACTATACAAAAAAGTGAATGTACCTTTTGATGACATAATTAAACGAATTAACCTAGTCAAAGATACGCGATATCAACCATAGCCGCACAAGTGTCCGGCCTCTAAGGTATTCACACGAACACCTTCTTGGGATCCTCATCAGGAATTGATCAACACCAAGTGAATATGCTAGATCCACTTGACACGTCCCTAACGTGAAGAAAATTGTATAAGAAAACTATTTTTTCTCTCTAATTTTCTAACATTACGTTGTATTGAATCTCATGTCAAGTCTTGGTGTTTAGAACTTATTTATAGAGCAATAATTAAGACATCTTGTCCAACAAGAATTCGCTAATAGGTAACCTTACCTATTAGGATATCTTACCAAATAAGATATTTAGTAGGTTTTAATTTCCTTCAAAAAGGAAATTCTTCCACTACTATAATTCCTCTATTTATCAATAAGTCCTTAAGATTAATTATCTCACAAATTAATCCGATAATTATCATATAATTATTTAAATCAATTTAACCCAAGAATTAGTTCTATTGTATGTGACCCTTTAGGTTCCTAATCACTTGGCAATAAATATAAATTATAATCTTAGAATTAATTGGCTTTAGTACAAAACCAACAAACTCCCACTTGGACTAAAGTCAATTTAGTCACAAGGATTCTAAGATTGGATAAATTAAACAACTTTAATTTATCATTAATCAAAATTAATTAATTTATATTTATAGATCAAGATTGGCCTCTAGCCAGCATCATGACCACCCAAGTGTTAGGAAAGTCAAGTGATTGACTTCACCTATCCATGAACCAGATTTCGTGTAATTATCATCCTTTCACCATACTATATCCCAAATTAGTACAAGAGTAAGGTATAGGTGCCAACTCTTAATGTACTAATTATTATTCTTTCTTGTTCTCGAAATTCAACTCCTTTTTCAATAAATTTAGAACTTTTCTAAATTATTGACTCATTTGCAAACATTTTTGAGTTGATATTTCAACAAGTGTGGCCACAATAGGGATATACTCTTCCCACTATTAGGAGTGGTGAATCCTATATTGATCATAAACTATCAATTCGTGTTTCTTATTATACCCAACTTCTATCGTACACATAACCAATTACGAATTATGGACTAATAGAGTTAAAGTACAACAATCCACACTAAAGATACTCTTATGAATCTCAAGTCAAAGGATCACTTACACTACTGTCACGTAGAGATTATACCATTGGCACTCAAATAGTTAACCTTATGAAAATCTCTAAGCGGATCAATCCAGTGAATTTGTTCTCTAACAATCCACCCATATATCATCATATATGCTAATCTATCCGCATTAACAATGTCCTTGATATTGTTAATACTATGATTAGGGATATTTTAAGAATAATAAATATTATTCTAAGGACTTTATCATTAAGAAAATAAATAAATATTTAAAATGATAAAATGCCATATCATTATTATCTGCATAAACAACAATCAAACATAATAGTTTATGAAATTACAAGTCAATCTCCCACTTTGACTAAAACCAATCATTCATATACTCTAATATGAATGAATACACATGACTATCATGTTTCTTTTGGGATAATGGCTTAGTCAATGGATTAGTCACATTATCCTCATTGGGAATCTCATCTATCTTTATATCATTTTTACCAATTATTTTCTTAAATAAATGGTATAGCCAAAATACTTGTTTGGATCATATATGAGACCGTAAGTTCAATAATAACTTTCTAGATCCAACTTAGCTTCTAAAGCTTCAAAGCACTTGGCCTTTGTTGTAGAATCTATTGTAGTGTCTAGATTAGAACTCTTCTAATTAGCAATACCACTATTCAACGTGAACACTAGTATAGATTCGTAATCTATTATAATTATTAAATAATTAAATATTTACATCTATGAAACCCATATACTTCTAAAGTGTAAACTCCATAAGTCAAGAATAATCCAATAGTTCCTTTTTAAGTACTTTAGGATATTCTTGACAACTATCCAGTGACACTGCACCAGATTAGCTATATATTTGCACATAACACTTTGAGCATAGGAGACATTAGGTCTCGTACATAGCACAACATACGTTAGAGATCCTATAGCAAAAGCTTAGGAATCTTTTGCATACTACAATTTCGACAGGTGTCTTAGAACATATGTCTCTCGAAAAGGTAATTTCATATCGCATAGAAACCCTTCTTTTGATTACTCCATGCTAAACTTCTTTAGCATCTTGTTTATGTATGTAAATTGAGAGACCAAGCAACCTCTTACATCTATCTCTATAGATCTAATTTCCAAAAAATAGGTTGTTTCTCTCCTAATGTTTCATGCACAAATTCGTGGACAGTCATACCTTTTACCATTTTAAAGCATAGACATATGGTTTCTCAACAACAATATGTCATGCACATAAAGTGTTAAGAAAAATCAGTGCTCCCACTCGCCTTCTTGTATATACAAGGCTTGTCTGTGTTTTTGAGAAAATCAAACTCTTTGATCATCTCATCAAAACGAATGTTCTAACTCCTTGATTTGGAAGTAATCATATTACTATCCATGTCAATCTTTCTTTTAAAGATCCTCTTGCACCCTATGAGTTTTACCCCTTTGGGTGGTTCAATCAAAGTCCGTACCTTGTTGTCCGACATGGAATCCATTTTGGATTTTATGGCTTTACTTGTGTTTAAAAAGTTTACACAAGACATGGCCTCTTTGTAGCAAGTAGAACCGTCATCAATTATGACTAGCACATTATTACTCTCATTTATGAGAACTCTATATCTCTTAAGACAATGATGTACTTTACTAAAACTGTGAAGATTTTGTGTAACTTGAGCTTTCATTTGTGCCTCATCAATATGTGGCTAAACTCAGGTTCCAACTATTATTTTTGTCAGTTTGCGGTCCTTAAATTTCTTTAAATTCTACTTTACTCCCATTGCCTCTTTCAAGAATAAATATTTTTTCTAGAACGATAGCATGTCTTGAGACAAACGATTTTGCTCAAGGCAATTGTAGAAATAGTATCCTAAATTTTCTTTAGAATACCCCACAAACAAACATTTATAAGGCTCAGTCTCAAACTTGTCTGATGTGATGCTTCACATAAGCAAAACATCTCCAAATTCTCATGTGACTAAGAATTAATTTCCTACCATACCATATCTTATATGAGGTGGTATCAATCAATTTTAGTTGGAACTCGATTGAGTGTATGGGAGACGATTTTTAAGGCAAATTTCTAAAACTAGATTGGAAGTGTAACATGGCTCATCACGGAACGTACCATATCTAATAGGGTACAATTCTCCTCTTTAGACATTTTGAAACTCGTGACTCAAGTATTCTCCACCTCAATCACATCTCAGTGTTTTAATACTTTTGTCAAGTTGTTTCTCTACTTCAGGCCTAAAGGCCTTGAACTTTTCAAAGGTCTCGAATTTGTATCTCGTAAGATACACATAACCATATCTAAAATGGTTATTCGAGAAAGTGATGAAGTATAAGAAACTACCTTTAGCATGGATCGATATTGGGTTACAAACATCAGTATGTATAAACCAAAAAGATCACTAGCACATTCACCTTTTCAATAAAAGATGTCTTGGTCATTTAAACAAGTAAATAAGATTCGCATGTCTCATAAAATTCATAATCGAATGAGTCCAAGTATACATCTTTATGCAACTTGGATATACGTTTCTTATTTACATGACCAAGTCTAAAATGCCAAAGATAAAATTGCTTCAAAATATCAAGTTTTGTCTCTTGATGTCTATGTTGAGAATGGACTTATCAAAACCTAGAATATTTAAGCCATTGTTTAATAAACTAGTACTACTTAGAACGCCATCACGCAAAAAGAACAACATTTATTCTTTTGAGTAATGGTAAATCTATCCACATCTAATGCAAATATAGATATTATGTTCTTTGTAAGCACTAGAATATACTAGCAATCCTTTAATTCTAGAATAAGTCTAGTTGGCAAAGAGAGTGTATAAGTTCTTATGGTTAATATAGCAACTCTTGCTCCATTCTCTACATGTAGTTCGACTTTTTCCTTTGCCAAAATCTACTATTCTCAAGATCTTGCATATTTGTGTAAATATGAGATCCAATCTAGTATCTAATACCCAAGAATCTTGATTAGTAGATTACTTTATCTCAATCATAAACATTCTAGAAGTCAAAGTCTAACAAGCCTTATCAACTTCTAAGTCTTAAGACTGAGCCATACAATACCCTTTCTAATACTAATTTTTCCTTTATTAGAAACACGTGCCTATAGACTTGTTCATATTGATCATATCCTTTATTCTTTGTCATGCTATTTATGCCTTCACAAGACTAGCCATGGGTTTTCCCTTGACAAGCAATAAGGTGTCCCTTGATTCCTTGATAGATTACCTTTTAGATATCCTAAATTGTGTATCAAACAACCTTTGAAAGATGCACAATCATGGACAAAACATCCATCATATTATGCTACTTTTATAGCTCAGGAATTATACATGATTTTATGATACAAGCAGTAGTATCATTATCATATTTATGCATCTTCGTATGCATTTTTATTTCCTAGCTATTATTGTCACTTAGGACAATTAGATGTTGGGTATCAAAAACATAATCTATATTCATATGTTTGAGAACCATTCTCAAGTTTTATACTAGTCCAAAATTCATATTAAAATCGAGTTCTATAAAGTGGGTTACGTGTTCACATGATTATACATTCTACAACAAGAAAATAAAGAAAGAATATCAATTCATATTTATGCAATAAACAAAACCGAATAGAAAATATATGGACATAAAAATTTTGGTTTTGCTCCCACTACTTTATCCAAATCAATATCCCTCATAATTAATTCTAGAATTTTCATAAAATTCTTAGTGGGCTAGGATCCCATAATTAATTATTTTTAATCTTGAGTTAGCTCAACAAATCAAAAATAATTTCAACAGGTAGGTAACAATTACCAATTACAACTTTTGTAACTCCTAGATAGTTAGGTATCAACTTTTGATACACATATCAATATGTCTCCTAACTCCTTGCCTCAAAGACACATAACCTTGAGTTAGCTCAACAAGTTATGAGCCTTTGTTAAATCAGACCCATTATTCAGAGATCACATCTCATAGTATAAACATATTCTAAGGTAGAACAACCTTGAGTTAGCTCAACAAGTTATCCGAACAAGAACTGTTTAAACTATAATAATGGAAGGCAACTATTCATGATTTAATATTTTAATTAAATCAAAACTATTATTTAGAGATCATATCTCATCGTAAACATATTCTAGGTAGAATAACCTTGAGTTAGCTCAACAAGTTATTCTAACAAGAATTGTTTAAATTATAATAATAGTTATGATATATTTCTTTATTTAAATCAAAACCATTATTCAGAGATCATATCTCATAGTAACAAATATTCCTGGTAGAATAACCTTGAGTTAGCTCAACAAGTTATCCTAACAAGAATTATTTATACTATAATAATGGAAGTGATCTATTTTATTTTTATTGAGGGATAAATTATGGTCTCATCATGCACATATATCATATATGAAAATAAATATTTGATCAAATAAAGCATACAATATGCAATAAAATAAATCACATTATTTTAACAAATATAAAATTCACATATGATATGTCATTCAAATAAAATAAATCTCATTATTTTATCAAATATAATCACATATATTATTCAAATAATCACATTAAAAGAATATAAAATTACAGTCATGAATCTATTTGTATATTAATTTTAATCACATTAGAATTGATTTAATTGAATAATTTGAGAATTTTCTAAGTCAAAATAATTAAACAACAATTGTTGGGCAGTTAAAGAAAGAAAGGAAGAAAGTCAGGGCCATTAAACAAAGAAGAAAGAAATCCAAGGGGCATTTAGCAAAAAGGAAAACTCTTTCCTTTTTCAGCGCGGCTTAAATGAGCAAATTGACCAAATTTTTTTTGTTAATTCTGCCTCAAAACAACGTCGTTTAGGGCATCTATAGTGTGGTTAAACCACACCAATTGACCAGAGACCTTGACCGCATTTTCCTTCCTTTTGTTTTTTTTGGACGTCGTCAAAACAAAGTCGTTTAGTCCTAGGGTTTCTTCCAACCAAAATTGTGGGCCACCATTTTCTTCCTCCATCTTCTCTGGCGATACTCCTTCGGCAAGATCTCTTCTGGCCAGCACTCAATCTGGCTTATATCCGGCCAGATCTTACTGGCCATCATTCGGCCAGATAAATTCTGGCTAGCCACCTTCTTCCTGCGATGACTAGAACCATTCTAGTCGCGTGCGGCCAAGCGGACTAGGCGACTAGGTTTCTCCAATCGCGATTATTCGGCTGCCTCTGTTCCAGATCTTACAACAAGCTTTGCTCCATCGGCGGCCCATATCTCATCTGGTACGCATAGCCGGAACTGGATCAATGACCGGCCTTCGGAGTTAATCGGCCAATTCTTCAGCTTCGTCCACCGCCAGAACAATTTTGACATGTGCGGCCAGACACGATTTGGCCAATCGCCGCTGGTAGTTTGTTAGGTGGTTTCGCCGAAAATTTTTTGCGGCTGTTGTGCCCACAAAATTTGTTCATTGTTCCGCTGGGAACAATTTTCGGCGAACTGCCCAAAATTTTTTTCTCTTAATTTTGTGAAAATTTAAACTCCACCAAAAAATTCAGAAAAATAATTTTGTGAATAGTTTGACAAAAATAAAATAAAATTTCTAGAAGACAAAATTTTTTATGAAAACAAATTTTTCATTAAAATTTTCATCTAAAAAAATCAAATGAAATTTCAAGAAAATTTCATTTAAATATTTTGAAACTAATTTTCAAAATATAACTTCTCAAATTTATCAAATAAATCATATACATGTAAATAATTCATGATGGTATATCTTGTATAGATAAATCAAACACAATGCTCTGATACCACTGTTAGGAAATTAATATGCTAATAAACAACTGATGTAGGGGAATTTAAAATTGATTTCTAAGCATTTCTAAGCAGGATCATTGATTATCTATATAAAAACGAGAATGTACTTTTTGATGACATTATTAAACGAATTAACCTGAGTCAAAGATACGCGATATCAACCATAGCTGCACAAGTGTCCGCCTCTTAAGGTATCCACACGAACACCTTCTTGGGATCCTCATTAGGATTGATCAACACAAGCTGAATATGCTAGATCCACTTGACACGTCCCTAACGTGAAGAAAATTGTATAAAGAAAATATTTTTCTCTCTCTAATTTTCTAACGTTATAGTTGTATTGAATCTCATGTCAAGTCTTGGTGTTTAGGACTTATTTATAGAGCAATAATTAAGACATCTTGTCCAACAAGAATTCGGTAATAGGTAACCTTTACCTATTAGGATATCTTACCAAATAAGATATTTAGTAGGTTTTAATTTCCTTCAAAAGGAAATTCTTCCACTACTATAATTCCTCTATTTATTAATAAGTCCTTAAGATTAATTATCTCACAAATTAATCCCATAATTATCATATAATTATTTAAATCAATTTAACCCAAGAATTAGTTCTATTGTGTGTGACCCTTTAGGTTCCTAATCACTTGGCAATAAATATAAATTATAATCTTAGAATTAATTGGCTTTAGTACAAAACCAACAGTATTGGTGGAAATTCTCGGTGAAAATGGTGGCTCGAGTAATAGGGAGAGGCATTTGGGTTGCTTTTGTTTTGTTTTTTGTAGGCAGAAATTTGGGCTGCTTTGTGACTGGCTAGCAGTGGTTGTTGATGGCTCGCATTAGTGGAGACTTGATGTTTGGTCGGTGGAGGCTCTATTACTTGTGGGCTCTCTTGGGGCTGGTTGAATTGTGGTAATGGCGTGGCAATTGTGGCGGTATGTTTGGTGGTGTGTGATTGGATATTGTTGGTTAGAGGTTGTGGTTGGGCTATAATGGTTGATGGAGGCGTGGTTTTGTTGGACTGGTGATTGTTTGGCTGGGCTGAGCTTATGATGACGGTTGTGGAGGTTTGGTATTGATTTTGTGGGTCAATGGTGGTGATTTGGGCGAAGATGGGGACTAATGTTGGTTGGTTGGGAGTGGGCTTGCTTTGGTTTGGCTAATGGGGTGGTTATGTTTTTTGGTGATGAAGAAATAGTGATTCAAGGTGGTTGGAGTGGCTTGTTGGTGGAGGGGAGTGTTTGATTTTTGGGTTTGTTTGGCTGCAGTGATGTTTCTGGCAATTAGAGGTTTAGGCGTGGCTTTGGGCGACTGGCTTTACAGTGGGTGGTTGTGGTAACAAGAAGAGACGGTGGAGATTGAGTTGAGGGGTAAGAGAGAGAGAGAGGTGATGGAGAAGAAGAACTAAGAACCCAAACCCAGAAACAGAAAGAACGAGACCCAGAAAGAACAAAACACAGAGATCGGTGGGCTGGAGTAAAAAGAAATAGAAAACAAAAGAAAGAAGAAGAAAAACTATGAATAAAAGAAAACTAGCAAGAACGTGACCTAAAAACTAAAGAAAATCATTTCTTAACAAAACAAACATCAGATTCTTGTATTAAACAACAAAAGAAGTAAGTAAATGAGCAAAAGTTGAAGGAATTTACCTTGATTAATGGGTTTTGAAAGGTTTAAAGTAAGTTGATGTTCTTGAATATTCTTGGGTTTGTCTCTCTTTGATCTTAATGTGTGTAAAAGTAGTGTCTTAGTGTGTGATGTTTTGTATGCTTTGATCCTTGTGTGTGCTTTTTATGTCTGTTAATGTGTGTGTTCAATTTGATTGTGTTAGTGTGGTGTGTTAGTGTGTGAAAGAGGAGAAGAGTGTGTGTTAGGATTTTCTAATTAAGTTTCCCTTTTTATTTTTTAATGGGGGTATTTATAGAGTCTAATAGTCTTGGCCTCCAAGAGTCTAGTAATAAAATCTTAATTTTACCCTAAAGAAAATTATTTTTGACACAAAAAATACAAAAATAAAAATGGACTCCAAAATTTGCCAAAAAAAATTCAAAATAGATTTCAAAATCTAAAAAAACAAAGATTAAAGCTTAAAATTGGCCAAAAATGCGTTCGGGGTGGGAAAATGACTATTTTGCCCTTGTAATGACAAAATAAATAGAAAAATAGCTATTGGCCTCGAAAAATTTCTAAAAACCAAAAATAAGCTTAAAATCCTAAAAAATGATTTTAGGACTCAAAAATTGATAAAAAATGCTTTCGGAATGCGAAATGACTATTTTGTCCCTGAACGTGGTATTTACAGGAAAAATAGCAATCGTCCCCGAAAAAATAAAAAAATTTTAAAAAATACTTAAAAACCTGAAAAACAAATTTGGGACCCCAAACGGATGAAAATGGTGTTCGCGAGGCGAAATGACCATGTTGCCCCTGTGCTGACTAAGTATAGAAAAATAACAATTAAACTTGAAAAACACAAAATTTCAGAACACGTATAAAAATATAAAAATGTACATTTAATACCCTAAAAATAATGAAAAATATTTACAGCTAAAAATTACTGTTTTGCCCCCCAGAATTGTTGATTTTGCCCCTTTTTTTCGAATAATTAGAATTTGATTCCCAAAAATAGAATGATGATAAGTAATAATTTTACCTATTTTAATATAGTATTTTATATATGATTTAAGTACATTTTTAGTATCTTTTTAGTATATTTCATTATTTTCCATCAAATCCGGGTTTGCTCCAAAATTAGGGTTTTAAGTCCGAAAATTAGGGTTTTGAGGTGGAATTATTATTTTGAGCTAATTAATGCCCAAGTTTATTTGATTTTGTAGGGAAATGATGATTAAACACAATTTGGATCAATTGAAGCTCAAGAAATATCAAAATTGAAGGATGATTCAAGTTGTACCAATTTTATCATTTGAGCTTAGAATTTTCGGCAATTATTTTCTTCACCAAATTCTACCGAAAAATTATGGTTTATTTGTGAAAAAACGTCTCAAGGGAATTATGGGCATAATCAAAATTTAATAAGGGCACAAATAGAAATGAGGAGTGATCCGCGGGTGACGATTCGCGGGTTGCCACCCGCGGATCCTACCTGCGGATCAATACCAACTTGCTGATTTCAGCTGGTTCCAAGTTGCAGCTTGTTCACACAACTTTTGCAAATAATTCCAATGTCCAGCTGCACCCTAAAAGATAGCACAAAGTTCAAGGAAGACTTTGGAGACAAAAGGAATCAAATTTCATCATGAAATCTTCAACTTGGACAAGGACTTGAGCTAGGATTTTTCCTATAAATAGATGCCTTTGTTACTCATGTAAGATATGCTTGTTTTATGCTTGGCTTTATGCTTGAGAGAGTATAAACCATAGCTTGGTAGGAGGAGCACTCCTTGTAAATACTTAGATTAGTTTTCTTTCAAGTTTTGTAGGAATAATCAATTCTTGTATCAAAACTTTGGAGAAACTTGTACTCCACATGTTTGATGGAATGAAGGAAGAAGACTTGGAGCCATATTTGTGCATTTCTTACCTTATTCTTTCTTATTTCATTCAGGCATGTTGTTTACTTTCAATTATGTGCTTAATATTATCTTTATCATGTTGAACTAAGTTGTTTTCAACTAGGTTTAGGATGAAACCATAATATGAATTGGTTTATGGCCAACTTTATTCTTATTTATTCATTTACTTGGTTTAACACTTGTTGTTGATTAGCTACCAATTTCAAGTTGTCATGGTTGTTATTTGACAAAGAGATTTGCATTTAACAATGGAAGAGTAAATGGAACTTATGTTGAATCTCACGGGAGTAGTGATTCAAATAGGTGGATTAAGGTTTGAAGTTACAATTCATGAACTATATGAACTAATGCATGTTAGACTTTACCACAGAGTAGGAAAGCTCATGTATTAGTAGTCTTTCATTCATAAAGAGATCTAGTTTGGAGTACAAATGGAATTGAATCCTAAATTTGAATGAAAATCATCATGGTCATAAGTTAAGCTTTCATATTTGGTGGATTCTTGAGCCTAGTCAACTTTGTTTAACTATTTCTTCATTTTTTGTCTACTAGAATTTGATTTTTCCTACCATTTTCACCTCCCAAAGTTTGATTATCTAGATAATAAAGTAAGTTAGTAGCCTAGGTAATTGCTAGTTCATGTTTTCTCGTGGGATCGACCCTATTACTCGTCATAACTACAATTGACCCGTGCACTTGCGGAACGAGTATTAGGTTATAAATTTTATTACTTATTTGTGTGATGTGAAGTGGATTTATTGCTATATTTTGACATAACCTAAACTTACAATTAAGTTTTTGGTGCCGTTGCCGGGGAAACAAAGAAATTTTGGCAATATCGAGGCAAATACAAGCTTTATTAATCTAGACCTTTTTAGTGTTTGTTGTTTTGATATCTCTTGTGTTTGTTTTTGTAGGTACTAATTGAATCTAGGGTGAAGGGAAGCATTGGAAGGTTGAAGTTGATTCAAGCATTTCATCAAACACTTGATAGACATTTTCAATAATGTGCATATGGATGAGGTCTTGCCGGAATTTTCAATGTCATATGTTACAAATCAAAGGCAAGAGCAAGAAACAAGTGTAGGTGATTATGAATTTGATCCAGAAGTCATTTGGTGTAGTTAAACATGACCAATTTCAAGGAAATCCAAATGAACATGCTTATTCTCATTTAGCCAATTTTTTGAACTTAATTGATCTTCTTTGTTTTGAATGGATACAATGGAGTAAACGAGGATCCTATAAAATTAAGATTGTTTCCATTAACTCTAGTACATGAAGCTAAAGATTGGCTAAGATCATATGAATCAAATTATTTCACTTGTTGGAAGCAATTAGCCAATGCTTTCCTAGAGAAATATGATAGGCATTATGTTGACTATGAGTTTACTCTGAATGTTACTTGTTGTCTACATGTGGAGGTGACCTATGAAAATCATGAACATGCCAAATTAGCTAAGGTACATCCTAGTAATATTCAAAATGATTCATATGTTAGCAATTAGTATTCCAACTTGTGAAAAAGATGATTCTAGTAAGCAAATAAGCATGTATGATACAAGGGTGCAGAGCATGTCTTATGATTCTTTAACTCATGAAAATGAATGTGAAGAAATGCTTGATAATTCTACTTTTGAACATGACCAAGAACAAGTAATTGAAGAAAATGCATGTGTGTTGTGACACCCTAGAAATTTATACGAAACTATTTTACTCATGTATGTCCACTAGTAGCATAAAATAATAATGATACTAGTAGAAAAAAAAAAGAGAAAACCCTAAAGTGTACTTAAAAGAAAAATTCTTTCATTTGAAATCTAGTATTAACCCTTGATTTATTAGTTGGAGGATCTCTTAAGTTAATTAGGTTAATTAACTAAGATTCTTTCCTTATTGAATAGAACACCTAAGAATTAAACTTGGATTAAATTCATTAGATCATTAGTTTATCATAGTGTCTCATTTTAACTAGCTTATAAACTTTAGCTCAATTTTTTCTCAAAAATTTCACTTATTCACTTGCTTTATTTTCTTTTTCTTGGCTGAATTTTCTTCTCTCTTTTTCTTCTCTCTTGGCCGAAAATTCTTCTTTCTTTTTCTTTTCTTCCTTGGCCGAATTTCTCTCTTCTTTTCTCTCCCTCATGGCCGGATTTCCCTCTCTCTATTTTCTTCTCTTTTTGCTTTAATATTTATGTCATAATATTACTAACTACTAGGTGAAAAGAGATATTTTTGTGTCACCAATTAAATTAAACCAAGTTTACAACTAATGCCTAAAAAGCCTAAACCCTAACTTGATTCTTGTAATATTTTCATTGGTTATTCTTTCTCCCATCTTTTTCATTATTTCTTTTCTATTTTCCTAGCTTACTTCTTTCTCTTTTCATTTTCTCTTGGCCGGCCATAGCTCTCTCTCTTTTTCTCTCATTTTGCTCTCAACTTCTTGAAGCTTTCTCTCCCAATTTCAAGCAATTTCACCATAGAAAGTGAGCTTCCCTTCCTTCTAAGCAAAGTTCTAAGCTCATTCAAGGTATCTACTACAAGCTTTTGCTATTAATTTCAAGTTTTAATTAGTCTTTTATGCAAGCTTAAACCTAGATTCTTGTTGCTACTACTTGGAGAACTTAGTTTGAATTGGAGATTTACTTGCTAGATAAAGTGTTCTTGTGCTTAGATAGACTAGTAGATGACATTTAAACCTTGAAATTTCATGTGTTATATGTTGTTTGGTTGAAGATTCTTGGAGTAGAATTCTTGAAATTGAGTGGAATCTTGATTGAATTTGAGTTTGAATTGAACATAGAAGTTGTAGAACTTGTTGAAATTGGGTTGGATGGCTGATTTTCTTGCAGGAAAAAAATTTGGTTTAGTCCGATTTTAAGGGGAGATGCTGCCGAAATTTTTGTAGAAATAAGGGAAAGAAAAATAAAAGCTGAAATTTCTACCCAAGAACATGCTAAATTTAGGGAAAAATGTGTGCAGAAATTTTTGAATTATAGCCTAAGTAGTGAGTGAAATTTTTGTAGGGCAAGAAAAACCCTAAAACAAAAACCCTAAAATGAAAACCCTAAACCCTAAACCTTAGAAACCCTAAAACCAAAACCCTAGAAATAAGTGGGATATTTCTTGAATTTCTTTACTAAATTAATTAGGGTTTTAATCGGATTTTTCATTAGATTATTTCCTTTAAATTTCAGGACCCGAAAGCGAGACACGACCGTTTTACGAAATATTTTCATAGGCATTCCAGGTGAGTGTCTTTATGTGTGCATGATGCATGTAACGTGATATTTCCATTTGTAAATATTATGCTATGATTGCAAATACTTATGTGATAAAATGTGCTACTTGAGGAAAGATGTGTACTTTATCGCATCTATTCCACAATGTGCTACTTGTTTTCATGATTAAATGTGTTACTTGTGTTTGAGACTTCCGTGACTAACTTCACCGTTACTTCACGGGTAGTCAACTTGAACGTGCGTGGGAGGATATAAGGTGCTGGGTGTTTTAGGGCGTGATGTTCATTCCCTTGTGAGTTGTGAATCCTCTAAGAGGCCAACTCCGGATTGAACTTTCTTGCGTGTTGGCCCTCCAAGGTCGAGATTTACTCCCTGGATGTGGTAGCCTGTACGGAGGTTATAAGGTGTATGGTGGTTAGGGTTCTTGCTTGATATTACCGATATAACCCTTGGCAAGGACCTGAGCTATTATCTCGGTCCCAACGCCCTGGGTACATAATCGGTACTTGTTTCTCCTGCGGTCGAGCTTGCTCCCGTAGTTGAGCCCTATATCCGCCATTGACTACTTGTTTATTTATTTGTTCATGTGCTGATTAAATATCTTGTTAAATTATTTTATTTTCCTGAAATAATGGATTCTTGGCATGCCTGCATGACTTGGGCACTCACTGGGCTATTATAGCTCATTCCTTTATTTGTTTTCCTTTACCCAGGTATTTCTCACTCTTAAAGCTAGGCATGGCGAGTTTAATTATAGTAGACATTTTGTTCTTGTATTTTGGATAACCGAGCTGTTTGGTTACTATTGTAAATGATATGTATATTTTGGGCATGTATAACTTTTAGTACATGGCCTGTAAACTTTTTAGTGACTTTTGTATCTTAAGTTGAACTATGTGAATGTATTCTATTTTGGGTTAGCTGTACGTGAATGTTCCGAGTGCGTGCTTGAGTGAGTCCTGGCGAGAGCTAGGCAGGCAGTCCGCTAAGCCCTTTGGTGCGCCTCTGGGTAAGGTGGGGCTGTCACAAGTGGTATCAGAGCTTAGGTTTGAATCCTGCCTTTAGTTCGAACCGTGTTAGTGTGTCGGGTAGGAATCGGGATTTGAGTCAGTTACTCTTAGGCCTGATCACCCTAAGTTGTGAGTGATAAAATCCCAATTCCCGTGCCTGAAAACCTACGTGAATACATTTGAGAATGGTCTAGTTTATTTTTCTAAGCTTGATTTTGAGGTGTGATACTTAAGTATTATTTATTATTAAGTTTTTCTTGGGATTAGATCTGAGTGATTTATTTTCTTTAAAACCTGTAGGTATGTCGGATAGCAGTCGAGGTGAGGTGTCACGGGCACCACAGTCATCAGGAGCAGCTCCGGTGCAGCACGAGCATCGTAGAAGACCCATAGTATGCTATCGTGAGGGACCCGGGCATCCCTATCGCACTTTTTCACCTGCCCGTCGAGTTCGCCCTGCTTGTGGATGTTGGAGGACTTATTCTTATCCCGATTATGTCGTGCTTTCTTTTATAGAGGACAGTAGGTGGGTCGAGCGGGAGGGTGGCACCTCCCAGGCCCGTATTCATGAGCTGAGAGAGACCATTAGAGTCCAGTCTCAGAGGATTCGCGAGCTAGAGACTGCTGTTAGGGAAGAACAGCAGAGGACTAACGCCTACTGAGAGCAGTACCAGGCCATACACGGTCGCCTTACACGTGTAGTGCAGTATGTTCGAGATTACACGGGATGATTGGTGGATGAGAGTGGGTTGCTAGTAGCTCACGTGTTAAACGAGGTACGAGGCGTGGCCCAGCAAGCAGGGCCAGGGCAGGCTAGGCATGTACCTCCTAGGGCCGAGAAGGCTCCTGAGGGGGACCCAGAGAGAGATGTGAGCTCAGTGGGATCAGTCCAGTTGGACTAGATCTTAGATTAGATCTTTAGATGGGGATGTGTATGAAAACTTATGTTAGTTTTGTTATGCTTGTATATGTGACATGTTTTGTACCTGAACTTTTGAAACTGTGTAATTTGAACTACTTGTATATATATGTGTGATCATGTTTGGCATGAAACTTGATTTCCTTGTTAATTTTGAATTGTGCATTTTACATTATATCTTGTCATTTATTACGTAGAAATTGAAATAAGTTATTCATGTTATTATAGAATATTAAGTCATGAGCGGACGTGGTCGTGGTAGAGGACGTCCCCGTCGCCAAGACCGGGGCGAAGAAGCTACCTCTAGCATAAATTCGCCTTCAGGGGCCGATCCAATGATCGTGGTCCTGAACCGAATGACTGATGTTCTAACGCAACTTGGGACCCGACAGAACCCAGCAGTGGAAGCTGGCTAGTTCTCATAGAAACCTGGCCGTAGGGGAAGATATAGCCCTGGAACGGTTTCAAAAATTTAACCCTCCCAAGTTTAACGGCAGCCCAAACCCTGAAATCGCTGAAAAGTGGTTAGAGGACATTGAGAAAATATTTGCCGCTTTGAAATACCCGGATGAACGGACAAGTGACATTTGCTGTATTTCAGTTGGAGGGTGCTGCCACCCCTTGGTGGAACCTAGTGAACGCCAAGTGGGAAAGATATCAAACTCCGAGGACGTGGGCCAACTTCACCAGGGAGTTTAAAGAAAAGTACATTCCCGTGCGAGTACAAGAAAAGCGGGAAGACTGAATTTTTGAAATTGAGACAAGGTGCACAGAATGTAGCTGAGTACGAAGCTCAGTTTACCAAATTGTCTCGTTATGCTCCGAAACTTGTGGCCACGGAACGACGAAGAAAGAGACGATTCATTCAGGGCCTCAACTTGGAAATTCAAGATGCTCTTGCTGCCACCACTATTGATACCTATGAAGCTGCAGTGGAAAAAGCGCAGCAAGTGGAAGAAACAAAGTCCTTGGTCCGCACGGTGAGGGGGAGGAAAACGGGGAGGTACCAATGATACTCGACCCTCGACTGGAAACGCTCCAGTCCCTAAGACGGGGAGGGGAACTGGAGGGGCGAGAATTGGGCAAGGGGCCCCGTTCGGAAGAGCAAGAGGGGCTCTAGTGAGAAGAGCTCCGTCAAGAGGTGAACGGAAAGAGGAGACGCAAAAGGAGGTACGACCACCAGCTGCACCTGTAGCCTGTGGATACTGTCGTAAAAGTGGTCATGTGGAGGACGACTGTTGGAGGAAGAATCGCAAATGTTTGCTTTGCGGTAGCGACGACCACCGGATAAATCAATGCCCAAGGCAGACAGGTGGTGGACCGAGCACCGCTCAACCCGGGCCCAAGGAGACCAATCAAGCTAAGGAGGGCGGCAATAAACGGAAAGTACCAGCACGCATCTACGCTCTCGACAAGCGTGATACGCTCTCGACAATCTTGCATCTTCATAACTTAAGTTTAACTTTTAATTTTGAATACATGGCATGAAATAGTTGAATTTTGACATAAAGCAAATATGAGCAAGTTTCTTTCATCTTTTACTTCATCAATACATAACATCTTTGCTCATATTACTTGTCTTTCAAATTTTCACCCCCTTGGAGCCTCATTGCACAAACTAAATGTGGGGGAAATCATAAAGTTCAAGTATGCTATGATGATTTTGTGTTTCATTAGTTATCTATTCATCATCTAACATAGTTTTTGAGTAATTCTAAGCTTGAGACAAGGTCAATGAGCAAAGGTTGGACAAAAGAAAGAAGTGATGAAGCATTGCAAAGAGGGACTTGTCAAAAGGCCTCAGGACTTAAAGGGCATCAACAATATCAACAGTTGGACATATCAACCAAATAAGGGGAGTTTTCTTGTTCCATCTTTCATTCTTAATATTTCTTTTACACATTGAGGACAATGTTTCATTCTAAGTGTAGGGGGAAGTATAAAATTATGTTTGGTTGGAATGTAGAGTGAATAGTGTCAAGATATTGTTTTGGTAAAGTATGATCAAAATTTTTGAAAAATTGATTCTTTAACATACTTTTATGCCATAAACTTGTTAAATTCCTTTAATTTTTGAAATAATTCATGCAACTTTGCTTGAATATTTTCTACAAGAATATGAGAAATAGTTATTATGTGATTAGGAGTTTTATTTTTTGATAAGTAGTAAATTTATCAATATTAGTATATATATTACTATATGTTTTAAATGTTATTTTAGCATAATTAAAGTATTTTTGGCTACAAATGATTCAATTTTCAACAATTGCTAAGAATTAGGTTTTTTTTTTTTTCTGAAATTAGGGTTTTTGAGGCAAATTTTTATTTGAGCAAATTAATGCACAATTTTTGTGTATAAATGCAGGTTTATCATACTAAAACTTATTTTTGAATCAATTGGAGAAAAGGAAAATCAAAGTCAATGGTGATTCAAAGAGTTAAAGTTGTATGAACAACTTGAAAGAACAACTGTACAAAATAATGAAAAAATCTAATTCTTCATCAAAATGCTTGGAAATACATGAAAAATGCTTGCACACATGGATTCCAGCTCAGCAAAAATTAGAAATCAAGTGGGGGCCACAAAAGTGTGATTCGCAGATGGATCCGCGAATGAACATCCGCGTATCACCATCCGCGAATCGTAATACGGCTTGACTTTCTAGGGCATCAACTTGTATCCTCTTCCAGCTAGTTTTTGCAGACATTTTTAGATGAAGATAGGGTTCTGCAAGTGGAAGCATAAATTGGAAACATAAATGAAGACTTTTGTCCCCATTTGGAATCCCCAAGCAAATCTTCATCATTTCCATGCATTAATGATTCATGCAAGTTGGAAAATGACATGAGGAACATTTGTCTATAAATAGAAGTCATTTGTAAAACATTTGTAACAAGTTTTAGTAGTAAAAAGTAGTATTAGGTTAGTATAAACTAGTTTTGGTAGAGAATTAATACAATTTTCTTCATCCTTCAATAGAATAGTGAAGAGGATTGTAAGAGAACTATTGTAAGTTCAACTTTGAAAGTGAATAAGAAGAGAAGTTTTGTCTAAACTTTGGCTAAACAATTCTCACTCCCCTTTATTTACTTTCACTTGTTGGATGAATTCTTGCTTTGAAGTTATACTTTTAGTTGCTTCATTAGTCATGATTCACTAAAGGTGATGTGCGCACGGTTGCGTTGCCAAGAAAGTCTTGGATTTCAAGTATGCAACTCATTGAACTCAAGACCTCGTTTGATTCGTAAACCAAAGAACCCTTGACGTGGAGTTGTTTTGCCTTGAATCTCCCTTGAAGAAGATGAACACACCTGAGACAAGTTAGATTAAACTAAGTTGGGCGAGTTCAATCGTCTAACCTAAATTACCCTAAGACTTGATAAAAAACATAAGAAAAACTCTAAGCGAAGTTGGTGGTCGCTACAAGCAAGCTTGATAAGACCAAGAGTAGTTCTTAATTGACAAAGAACCAAGAAAATTCTCACAATAGAGAAAACACACAATTTTTCTAAATAATTCTTGTTAAAATTCGTATGTAAAAATAGCCCTATAAATAGGCTTATAGAGAACTTTCTAGAATTGAAGAATTAAGCAACTACTTAGTCTATACCTAAGCTAACAATAATACTTAACTAAAAACACAATTGTAGAGTAATTCTAACAACTAGAAACTAACTAAAAACATAAAAGCTATAAAAATTCGTCCAAAAATAGTTCATGGGCTAGACATCCTTCATTAAGCTCCATTGGGCTTCCATTTAGCAACTTTAAGGGCCCTCCAAGCAAGTCCAAGTAACCAGACCCTCGTAAGATTGTTTTGGACAACTTAGCAACTCCTTTTGGGTCTTCTTTGTAGATGAACTTGATCCACAACCAATGCTTGAATCCTTGGCCCAATGCGAAAGCTTGAATATTGTGAACTTCAAGCTTGTGACTACATTCAAATCCGTGCATAAGCTTCAACCAGTAACCATGTGAATCATCTTCCACCAAGAACATGCCTCTCCTAAGCTCACCATGTTCAAGTCCAAGTCTAATAAGTGTGAGTGCTCCTTGGATTACATCAATCCCTATTTCCTCGAAAAGATTCGTCCTCGAATATGCGAGCTCTTATAAACTAATATAAGTAGCTAAAGGATTGATAGAAAAACAATCACAAATATTAAGCAAGCTCATAATTAACTCAAGTGATAAATGTAAAACAAGCAGCTTAATGCAACTATGAACACAAATAGTATAAAATACTAAATCACAATTCATAGGTACAAGAACAAATTCTAACTTAAAAAGAGTAAGCATGTCTAGATGAGAAAAATTTTTTAAAACTTGAAAAAGAATTAACATATACAAGTGATTAACAAGAAAAACACAAGGTTTAGCACCTATATATCTAAGAATGGACTCAAAATAACACTCACTAACAAGATAGAAATCATGATCAAATAAAGACGTATGACCAAAATCTAAGTAGAAACTACTAACTACAAGTAAGTGTAGAAAACGTGAATCATGAAGATAACATGCAATAATTCTGAATGAACTATGCAAAACAAACCCTAGAACATGGAAAATATCATCATTCAACTCACTAGAATAATTCAAACGATATAACAAAAACTACATGAATATTGTCACAAACTATAACACTAGAACACTTTGAATGAACTAACTTATGACAAAAACGATTTTTAGAGGTAAAACACTTAGGATAAACACATTGAAAATCATTTATATGACTCCCTATAATTCGTGTATAAGAACAATGCAAAACATAATAACAAACACAAGAACTACCAGATGATCTAAATAGAATGTATGCACAATCACATAAACCCTAGAGCAAGTAATATGACATGATAAACCATATAAAGTATACTAAAAATTGCTTAAAACATGATGATTTAACTTATCATAATCCTTAAAATAGAATGCATCATGCAAAACTAAACATGTTGAATGTAAAATACTAAAATATATGGGCCAAAACGTGCAAACAAATGCATAAACTTTAATACAACATAAAAACTTATAAAATAAAAAATCATTTAAGACATGATTCTGAAACACAAGAGAGGTTTCAAGACAGATTGTATTAGATGAAGTTAAATAAACTAAATGCAAAACATAACTACCTAATCTAACAAAATAAACACATAAGATAGAATTAAAATGCAAATTAAAGCTATTAAAACATAAAAACTTATGCCAAAAATTAGTTGGATTCATCAAACTATTTGAACTTGTGCTTGAATAGTGTTGTAGTTCCTTCTTCACGATTTTACTCATTCAAGGAATCTAAACATTAAAACAACAAATATGTGGGTTTTTTCTTGAGCTTTAACATGCAATAACACTACAAAAACACTAGGAAAAGGTAGGTTAAGAGAATTAGCAAAGTACACTTCTTCTTTGGAGTACATGGATACAAGAGTTAAAGGTCTAACTAGCATAACACTCTTGCTCTTTTCTCTCTTCCCAATATCACGGATGGCCACTTTTCTCTCTTTAGGATCCTGCCAATTTGCATCCCTTCAAGGATTGGTTCGTGACTTTTTATTAGAACCATCATCCATACATTCCACTCTTTGGTGCTCCACACGATTTACTAATCCTTCTTTTGATGATTTGCCACTTGCTAGTTGACTTTGTTCCTCCCTTGTTTTGAATTCTCTTGCAATCCTCACTTGATCAGCATGTGCTTCAGATGGTGCAATAGAACCCAAAGTCACCTTACGTCCATTCAACATGAAAGAGTACCAATTTTTGAAGCCATCATAGGTCACCCTCCTATCGAATTGCCATGGATGCCCAAGAAGAATATGGCATGCTTGCATAGGAATCACATCACACCATACTTCATCCTTGTATTTGTTGATGGAGAATGGCACCAACACTTGCTTGGTCACCTTCATGTCTCCAGTTTCAGCCAACCAATGCAATTTATATGGCTTGGGATGTCTCTTTGTTTCAAGCCCCAATTTATCTACAAACAAAGTAGAAGCAACATTAGTACATGAACCACTATCAATAATCATGCTACATACCTTGTTTTGTACGGTACACCTAGTGTGGAAGATATGATCTCTTTGAATGTTCTCCTCATCCTCCATAGGTGCAACACTAAGTGCTCTTCCTAGTCACCAAAATCTCTCCATGAGTCGCCTCCCCATGGAGCATCTTCTTCATCACTTCCTCCCTCCAATGGAGGCATCTCCTCATCATCATCACTAGAGGCAACACTTGCTACCTCTCTCATCATCAAAGATCACCATTGTCCTTTTGTTTGGACAATTTGCAGCAATATGTCCAAAGCCTTGGCATTTAAAAGCATTTAATCTCCCTTTGCCTTGGCTTAGAAGCAATCTCTTTTCCCTTAAAAATTATTTTAGAAGAAGTAGAAGATGAAGTAGAATTTCCCCCTTCCAACATTACCTCGATTTGATTGAGTAGAGGAACGACTTTGATCACCACTTCTTACCTCTCTTCTTAGTTGATCTTGCCTCCATGAAACACGATTTTGTGGTGTGGAGAACCCTCTTGTATGCCTCCCTTTGATTTGTCTCTCCATCTTGATAGCCATGTCTACCAAGTCTTGAATGTCAAGATAATGTTGCAACTCAACCTTTTCAGCAATATCCATGTGCAAACCAGCAATAAATCTCGCCATTGTAGCTTCACTTTTCTCCTTAAGTCAGCCCTAATGATGAGCATCTCCATCTCCTTGTGATACTCATCAACAGTCATAGAGCCTTGCTTCAATGTTTGAAGTCTATGGATAGAGGTCACGAGTGTAGTAACTCGGTACAAACCTCTTCTTCATGATTGCTTTCATCTCATGCCAAGTCCTCATGGGCTTCCTCGTCACATCTCTTTCGTTCCCTAACAAGTTTATCCCACCAAATACTGGCATAGTCAATAAATTCAACTGCAGCTAATTGTACCTTTTTCTCCTCAGAGTAGTTATGATAGTTGAAAACATGCTCCACTTTGCGCTCCCATTCTAGATATGCCTCAGGATCAAGTCTCCCTTAGAACGAAGGTATCTTCATTTTGATAATTCCAAGATTTCCACCTTGTTGGTTGCGCACCCTCCTTCCTTTGCGTGAGATAATCTCCTCATAATCCGAATCATAATCCTCTTGCTCCTCCTCAATGGTTGGATTATTGAACACTTTTGCTTTCCCCATCACGGATGACTCTACATCATGCATGCGTGTATGCATCCTCCTAAAGTCCTCTTGCATGGTTTTCAACAAGATCTCAATGTCCTTAAGCTTTTGGTCAATTTGCTCGGCCATGACTACAAAGAAATTCCTGCAAAAACAAGTTAGAAACAATAAATAAATAAAAGGAAATTGCCTTATTTCTCTCCCTTAGTATATAGACTCGTTCCCTCGTGTATCACTCAAGTTGTAGACTTTTTCCCTCTAGTGAGCTCACCACTAAGCCCTTTTCCACTCAAAGAATCTTCTTGTAGGCTCTTTGATGAAGAACCAGCTCAATCAATCCCACCAAGGACCTATAGCAACCTCAACTTGTAAAGAGTAAATATAGAGGCCAATAGAAATTAGCTTAGAGTGTTTTTGATCAAGAGAATAAATCAAAAAATGGATAAGAATCAAGAATTGACACAAAATAGACACCCTAATATGTGGTATAATTGTGTAAAAATCCTTGATTTTTAATCTTCTCTTGAAAAATAATAATATTTTTGTGCAAAAAAGTAAAACTCCAACTCCAATTCACTTTCCAAAAAGAATTCTTGAACAAATAATAATTAAAAACCAACACATCCAATTAGGAAACACCAAACCACGGTCAAAAAATCCCCCAAACAGCCGGAAAACATGGATTAATAAAATGGAAAGAAAGTGCAACCGCCACTTGCTAAAAAGAAAAAGGAAACTACTTATTTTGCAGAATAAGTTTTCAAATCCCCTTTGTAACTACTTTCCCTTTCCCAATGGGTTTCCCAAAGACAAATAACTTCTATATAAACCCAACTAATACCTTTTTAGCTCCTTTTAACACCAAAATTTCTGCAAAAATTGTAACAGAAAATTGTCCAAAATTAAGAACGAATTTCAGCAACAAATATGAAGAAAAATCCTAACAAAACCCTAGTTTATGAAGGAGACCCTTTGACCAACACTTCAAGGCTTCAAGAACTTCAAGATTTGATCAAGAAAGTTCAAGAAATCAGCCAAGAACTTCAAGAAACCAGTCAAGAAATTTCCAGCAACACACAAACTTCAAGAACTCAAGAACAAGTTGGTGCAAATTCAAGAAACTAACCAAGTAAGTTCAAGAACCTCAAGAACTTGCATCTAAACACCAAGAAACTTCAAGAAATTATGGAATAACTGTTTATGCATGATTTTTGTTTATTGTGCGCTCCTTTTTACTCTTCTTTCTTGCTTTTTCTTTTGTGCTTTTGTCTTTTTTCTTTCTTGCACGACTTTTCTTTCTTTTTTTTTTCGTGTAAGCCTTTTGCTTTTTTTTTTAATCCACGTAAAAGAAAAGACCATTATTAAATCTTCAAGAAAATTGGTTTTAGGATGGTTTAAGTTCAAGAACCCTTTTCTTGCAAATTTTTGACACAAAAAAAAATCAAGAAAACACTAAAACCAGACAAGAATCACAAAATACCACACAAAATCTAGAATTGTTGATTTATAAGCAACCAAGAACAAGTCTAAAGAACCTAAGCACGATTTTCACAAGGAAAACAACAAATTTAAATGGCAAAAATTTAAGGGAACAATACTCAAAAAGCTATACACAAATACGAATTATTATGACCAGGCTCAAAGCTCTTTGACAACGACTCAAAGAAAGAAAAACAAATTAGACACAAGTTGCTTAACCAGGCTCGAAGCTCTTTGATAAACAACAAAAAAGAAAAAAAGGGATATATCCGAATTTTTCCAAAGGAAAAATTGGATTGGAAAAACCTAAAAAAAAAAATCCAAGAAGATGGCTCTGATACCACTTGATGTGCGCACGGTTGCGTTGCCAAGAAAGTCTTGGATTTCAGGTATGCAACTCGTTGAACTCAAGACCTTCGTTTGATTCGTAAGCCTAGGAACCCTTGACGTGGAGTTGTTTTGCCTTGAATCTCCCTTGAAGAAGATGAACACGCCTAAGACAAGCTAGATTAACCAAGTTGAGCGAGTTCAATCGTCTAACCTAAATTACCTAAGACTTGATAAAAACACAAGAAAAAACTCTAAGCGAAGTTGGTGGTCGCCACAAGCAAGCTTGATAAGACCAAGAGTAGTTCTTAATCGACAAAGAACCAAGAAAATTCTCACAATAGAGAAAACACACGATTTTTCTGAATAATTCTTGTTAAAATTAGTATGTAAAATAGCCCTATAAATAGGCTTATAAAGAACTTTCTAGAATTGAAGAATTAAGCAACTACTTAGTCTATACCTAAGCTAACAATAATACTTAACTAAAAACACAATTGTAGAGTAATTCTAACAACTAGAAACTAACTAAAAACATAAAGGCTATAAAAATTCGTCCAAAAATAGTTCATGGGCTAGACATCCTTCATTAAGCTCCATTGGGCTTCCATTTAGCAACTTTAAGGGCCCTCCAAGCAAGTTCAAGTAACCAGCCCCTCGTAAGATTGTTTTGGACAACTTAGCAACTCCTTTTGGGCCTTCTTTGTAGATGAACTTGATCCACAACCAATGCTTGAATCCTTGGCCCAATGCGAAAGCTTGAATATTGTGAACTTCAAGCTTGTGACTAAATCCAAAATCATGTAACTTTGAAATACAACCACCATGTTCAAACGTTCTATGTATGATTATCACTTCTTCAAGCTCTTTTTGATTCATATAAAATGGCCTCTTCAAGTCCACCAAGTATAAGTTCAAGTCCAACAAATGTATGCGCTCCTTGGATCACATCAAAAGGCTTCATCTAGAATATAGATGAAGCTAATGAATCCAAAGGCATGACTTATATTATCAAAACTTGCTAAGCTTGCATTCGGTTGTTTATTTGTTCATGCTTTAACACTTATTTTTGCTTGGCCAACTTAAACATGTCATTTAGTTGTTAGTTGACATTGAGAAATGCTTGTAATAATAGAAAATGAACAAATAATGCTTCAGTAGTTTATATGAGAATAATGGATACTTAAGTGAATCATTACAATTCATGTTTTCATAAGATTTCATCATGAGAATAGTTGGAATCTTGTCATTGCATCAGAGAGATCTAGTTATGACACTTATGGAATTGGATTCTAAACAAGGCAAGGTAAAACTTAGTAAGTCATTCATGCAAGATTCATTAGTGGATTCTATGTTCTAGACTTCTTTGCTTTGATTCTACAAACGTTCTCAATCATATACCTATTCTATTGAAGGGACCCCTATATCCATCATATTTCAATTGTGTTTAGATAATAAAAGTTAATGAAAAAGCTTAAGTAGTTGCACATATTTGATTCCTCATGGGATTCGACACCTAATACTCCAAGTACTACAATAGACCCGTGCACTAGCGGATTAAGTTGGGAGATTAGGTTTTTATTACTTGATTGTGTGTAATTGTTCTTATTTGCTATACCTAATCTACACCACGTAAAGTTTTTGGCACCGTTGCCGAGGAATCAAGGCAATATTTAGGCCAATGCTAACTTTATTAATTTAAACTTTGTACATATTTGCTTGTAAATAATTATTTTTCTTTTGTTTTGTAGGTGAATGCATAGGAGCTTAAGAATTGTGCATCCATTTGATCCAGAAATAGAAAGAACTGCACAGAAGGCAAGGAGACAAAGGCAAGAAGAACAAGCTAAGGTAGAAGGAGATTAGGTGCAACGTCAAGTACATCTTCAACCTCAAGACTACAACAGAGGTAAGCTATGGAAGGAGGTAATCCAAAATCCTAACCCTCAACTCGTTCTTTAAGAGAGTTTGCTAATGCCAGGATCCAATCGGTTCTCACTACGAACTATAATAAGACCACGAGTAATGTAAATAATTTTGGAAATTAAGCTGGGATGAATTACAAATGGTTCAACAAAATCTATTTGGTGGATAATGATAAAGTGAATGATCCACACTTACACCTTGGCTAATGTTTATGAAAATATGTATGACATAATTAAATTAAATTGTGTTTCCTGAAGATGCTATAAAGGCTTTAGATTATTTCCATTCTCATTAAAGAGACAAATCCAAGCAATGGTTATCAATCATTTCCACCAAATACCTTTGTAACTTGGACGAGACCTTTCTAAAGCATTCTTGAACAAATACTTCCCTATCCGGGAAAAAATTGCAAGGACTCTGATATGGACATACAAGTTTCAAACCAATGTGAAGGAGAATCTCTCTATGAAGCTTGGGAGAGATTTAAGGACCTTAATAAGAAAATGTCCACACCATGGACTTCCTAATTGGTTAATAATTCAAACCTTCTATAATGGACTTAATTATCAAACAAAAATCAATATAGATGTAGCTGCAGGGGAGCTCTCATGGCAAAGTCGGCAGATGAAGTCCCAAGAGTTGATAGAAGAAATGGCGGCAAATCACTACCAATGGGCAATGAAAGAGGTATTAATAGAAGACCACAAGGTATGTATGAAATTGATACTTTAGATATGTTACATGCTCAAATGCAAAACATGATGAATGTTTTCAATAAGCATGTCTCTAGTACTTCAAATTCATCAAGTAGTGTTGCATATTGTCATTTGTGTGGTGATTCTCATGATCCATCTACTTGTGCACAAGTTCAATATGTTAATAACTACAAGCCTTCTTCTTCTAATAATCCTTTTTCAAACACATATAATCTGGGTGGAGAAACCATCCAAATCTTGGTGGAGGGAGCCTAAAGATGATAACTCAACCCGGATTTTCACAAAACAAACCTGCTTGGGAGGTGGCAAATGAGAAGGTTATGGAAAGGTTGAGCAATTTGAAAGTAGAATGTTAGGAATGGCAAGATCTTAGAAAATCAAATTGTTCAAATAGCCGAACAAATGAACCTTAGGAAACAAGGGAGTTACCAAGTAAAACTGAAATTAATCCTAAGGAACAAGTCCAAGCAATTGCATTGAGAAGCGGTAGAATGCTAAAAGAACCAATCATTGAAGAATGTGGAAGTGAAAAAGATGAAAAAGAAGAAAAAGGAAAGGAATTAGTAAGTGATAATGAAGTTGGTGTTGAAAATATGAATTCTCAATCACAAACTATTCCTCTTCCAACACAAATTCCATTTCCACAAAGGCTTAAAAATGAAAAGCAAGAAAAGAATTGGGAAAGATTGCACAAATGCTTAAGCAATTACATGTAAACATCCTTTTGTAGATGCATTTTTGCAGGTTCCCAAGTACAACAAGTTTTTGAAGGACCTTTTGACAAGGAGGAAAAAGTCTTGATGACTTTGCAACCATAGCACTCACAGGAGGAATGTAGTGCAAGGATCCAAAACAAATTACCACCAAAACTCAAGGATCCAGGGAGTTTTTCTATCCCATGCACTATTGGTGATGTTAATTTTTCCAATGCTTTATGTGATTTGGGTGCTAGTGTGTCATTACTTCCCATGTCAATAGCTAGAAGGCTAGGTTTAAGGAAGTTCAAAGCACAAACATCACATTGCAACTAGCCGATAGGTCCATTAGGCATCCACTTAGGTGTTCTTGAAAATGTTCTAATGAAAGTGGATAAATTCATCATCCCGGTAGATTTTGTTGTTTTAGATATGGAGGATGATATTAATATGCCTATCATACTTGGTAGACCTTTTCTTGCTACCGCCGGTGCAATAATTGATGTGAAAAATGGCACATTAAAGTTAAAAGTAGGGGATGAGGAAATAGCATTTGAATTGAATGATATGTTGAAACATCCCTCTTCTACTTTTAACATGTATTTACTTGATGATTTGGATGATACTGTACCAAATGTTTCATTTCTAGGACTTGGAAGCACAAGAAGAAGAACAACGAGAAGGAAGGACCAAATACACTTCATTGACATAGCTACACCCAAAGGAGTGGAGAATTCTTTGGGTCATGGTTCTAAAAAGTGAAGCTCACACCTCCAAAGTCTAGCTCTAGACTCTAAATGAAGTGCTTGTTGGGAGGCAACCCAACGTTCTTAATGTTTTTCTGAAATCTTAAGTTGTTTTATTGTGTATTATGCAGTTTTAAGTGTGTTTATTATGTTTGTTTTGTAGGAATTTCAATAAGGAACCTAAGGTGCAAGATTGATTAAAGAAGATTCAAGACCATGAGTTTATTCTCTAGACCCTTTTGAATGCATTTCAGACTACAAAGTACGTTGATCATGTGTATTGTATGGTATAAGGTGTGTTTTTGAAGTTAAAAGTTCATAGGAGATACTATTCATGGTTGAAAACTTTTTGCTCAAAAAGGTCATTTGAGGATTTAGTTAGATTATATGATGTTTGACCTTAATTATGTGCTTAATCTGCCTAAAGAAACATGTGTGCATTGTTGGTTTGAAAGTAGTATTCAAACTTTGCAAAATATATAACTTGAAGATTCATGCCCAAAATATACATAAAGGTTGTGAATTCTATGTAAAGTTTGAAGGATTTGTGTGTGCACATGTGTATTTTTATGATTTAAATGTATTCCAAGTGTTAATTGGTTCATAAACATGTTAAATATAAAGTTGAAAGTGCTGCAGAAAATGGCAAGTACCAATGGCACAGTAGCACAGATGAAAGTAGTTCACTAACTGTTACATAATTAGATCCGCAGATGAGATACGCGGATGTCGTCCGCATATCACATCCGTGTATCGACTTCTAGAAGGCCTGCTTGATCCGCTGGACAGAGATACACAGACATGCCAGGAGATACACGGGTATACACCCGCGGATCACTGTTCACAGTGGATTGTCATGATCATTTTTATTGGTTTTGAAATTGATTCACTTGCAACATGTGTTTCATGGTTCGTATACATGTTTGGACAATCCAATTAACACTTCAACATGTTCCAATCTTGCATCTTCATAGGTTAAGTTTAGCCTTGTAATTTTGAATATATGGCATGACCTGGTTGAATTGTGACATGAAGCAAATTTGATCAAGTTTCTTTCATCTTGTACTTCATCAATACATAACACATTTGCTCGTATTACTTGTCTTTCAAATTTTCATCCCCTTGGAGCCACATTGCACAAACTAAGTGTGGGGAAAATCATAAAGTTCAAGTATGCAATGATGCTTTTGCATTGTATTAGTTCTCTATTCATCATCTAACATAGCTTGTGAGTATTTCTATGCTTGAGACAAGGTCAATGGGCAAAGATTGGACAAAAGGAAGAAGTGATGAAGCATTGCAAAGAGGGACTTGTCCCAAGGCCATGGACTTCAAGGACATAACAATATCAACTTTGGAATTTCGAAACCAAACAAGCGGAGCTTTCTTGTTTCATCTTTCGTTCTTAATATTTTCTTTACACATTGAGGACAATGTATCATTCTAAGTGTGTTGGGAGGGGGTATAAGAATATGTTTGGTTGGAACATGGAGTAAATAGTGTCAAGATATTGTTTTGGTAAAATATGGCCAAAATTTTTGAAATTGCTCCTTTAACATGTTTTCATGCCATACACTTGTTAAATTCCTTTACTTTTAAAATAATCTATGCAAATTTGCTTGAATATTTTCTACAAGAATACGAGAAATAGTTATTATGTGATTAGGAGTTTTGTTTTTAAGAAAGTATATCTTGTAAAATGGTAGTGATTATATCTTGATTTAGCAGGTTTGATTGTAAAATTCTTTTCTTTACCTAATTTTACATTATTAAGTGGTAGATATGGACAAAAAGTATACTTATTCATTATTTGAATAGAGGGACAACTATATTGCGAGCAAAATAATATATGTTTATTTATTTCTACTCTAATGGTTCAAATTGCTTAGTAATTAGGAATCTTCATCATAAAATGTCGATTTTCGTGTCAAACGGCAATTGAGTTAAGAGTATGCATAGCAATTTTGATTGAAAGTGAATTGTTGAGTCATAAGGGGTCTTCATCACAAAAAGTCGATCCTTTCATAAAAAGGAAATTTCACTTCTCAAACTAAGGGTTAAAATGTGAAAAAATAATCAAAGTGTTGAGTAACCGGGGGTTCTCATCTATGAATGTCAACCTTTACGTCAAAAGACGCTTACAAATTACGAAATACAGTACATCCCTAGTGTGTGAAAATTTAGTTGTATATGATTGTCCATATTGAGTACTTAGTGTGTGAAATTTTGTAAAGCAAAGGAATTCGGTTAAATAAGCTTTAATCTTGAAATACTTACTTCCCTTTTACTTGGTATGATTAGTACTAGAAACTTAACAAGGAATTGCATAATGCCTATTTACTTTATCTTGTGGAATCGCATTCAACAATGAGGCATGTGTTATTTCAAGCCTTGAATCATGGTTTGTTCTATTGATTTTCCAATTGCTTGAGGACAAGCAATGATTCAAGTGTGGAGGAGTTGGATAAGTAGTACATTTACCAATATAAGTATATATATTACTATATATTTTAAATGTTATTTTAGCATAATTAAAGTATTTCTGGCTACAAATGACTTCAATTTTCAACAATTGCATAAGAATTAGTTTTTTTTTAGGAATTAAGGTTTTTTAGGCAGAATTTTTATTTGAGCAAATTAATGCACAATTTTTCTGTATAAATGTAGGTTCATCATACTAAAACTTATTTTGGATCAATTGGAGTAAAGAAAAATCAAAGTCAATGGTGATTCAAAGAGCTAAAGTTAGATGAACAACTTGAAAGAATAATTGTACAAAATAATGAAAAAATCCAATTCTTCATCAAAATGCTTGGAAATACGTGGAAAATGCTTGCACACATGGATTCCAGCTCAGCAAAAATCAAAAATCAAGTGAGGGCCACAAAAGTGTGATCCGCGAATGAACATCTGCGTATTGCTATCCGCAGATCGTAATACGGTTGGACTTTCTAGGGCAACAACTTGCATCCTCTTTCAGCGGGTTTTTGCAGACATTTTTAGATGGAGATAGGGTTTTGCTAGTGGGAGCATACATTGGAAGCATAAATGATGACTTTTGTACTCATTTGGAATCCCCAAGCAAATCTTCATCATTTCTATGCATTAATGATTCATGCAAGTTGGAAAATGACTTGAGGAACATTTGTCTATAGATAGAAGTCATTTGTAAAACATTTGCAACAAGTTTTGGTAGTAAAAAGTAGTATTAGCTTAGTATAAACTAGTTTTGGTAGAGAATTAATAGAATTCTCTTCATCTTTCAATAGAAGAGTGAGGAGCATTGTAAGAGAACTATTGTAAAGTTCAACTTTGAAGGTGAATAAGAATAGAAGCTTTCTCTAAACTTTGGTTGAACAATTCTTACTCCCCTCTATTTACTTTCACTTGTTGAATGAATTCTTACTTTGAAGTTATACTTTTAGTTGTTTCATTAGTCATGATTCACTAAAGGCTTTCATCTAGAATATAGATGAAGCTAATGAATCCAAAAGCATGACTTATATTATCAAAACTTGCTAAGCTTGCATTTGTTTGTTTATTTGTTCAATGCTTTAACACTTGTTTTTGCTTGGCCAACTTAAACAATGTCATTTAGTTGTTACTTGACATTGAGAAATGCTTGTAATAATAGAAAATGAACAAATAATGCTTCAGTAGTTTCATATGAGAATAATGGATACTTAAGTGAATCATTACAATTCATGTTTTCATAAGATTTCATCATGAGAATAGTTGGAATCTTGTCATTGCATAGAGAGATCTAGTTATGACACTTATGGAATTGGATTCTAAACAAGGCAAGGTAAAACTTAGTAAGTCATTCATGCAGGATTCATTAGTGGATTCTATGTTCTAGACTTCTTTGCTTTGATTCTACAAACGTTCTCAATCATATACCTATTCTATTGAAGGGACCCTATATCCATCATATTTCAATTGTGTTTAGATAATAAAAGTTAATGAAAAAGCTTAAGTAGTTGCACATATTTGATTTCTCATGGGATTCGACACCTAATACTCCAAGTACTACAATAGACTTATGCACTTGTGGATTAAGTTGGGAGATTAGGTTTTTATTACTTGATTGTGTGTAATTGTTCTTATTTGCTATACCTAATCTACACCACGTCATTTTTAAGAAAATATTTCTTGTAAAATGGTTGCAATTATGTCTTGAGTTGGCGTGTTTGATTTTAAATTTCTTTTCTTTACTTAATTTTACATTCTTAAGTGGTAGATATGGAAAAAAAGTATACTTATTTGAATTAAGGGACAATGATATTATGAAGTTTAATGATAAATGTTTATTTATTACTACTTCAATGATTCAAATTGCTTTGTAACCTGGAATTTTCATCACAAAATATCAATTCGCATCAAAAGGCAATTGAATTAAGAGTATGCATAGCAAGTTTGATTGAAAGTGAATTGTTGAGTAATAAGGGGTCTTCATCACAAAATGTCGATCCTATCATCAAAAGACAATTTCACTTCTCAAACTAAGGTTTAAAATGTGGTAAAAATGAGCAAAGTGTTGAGTAACCGTGGGTTTTCATCTGCCAATGTCAACTTTCGCGTCAAAAGGCACTTGCAATTATAACATTAAGCATGTCCTATTGTTTATAAATTTAATTGTATATGATTGTCCATATTAAATACTTAGCGTGTGAAATTTTGTAAGGCAAAGGAATTTGGTTAAATAAGCTTTAATCTTGAAGTAATTACTTCTCTTTTACTTGGTACGATGAGTATTAGAAACTTTACAAGGAATTGCATAATGCCTGTTTACTTTATATTGTGGAATTGCATTCAACAATGAGGCATTGGTTGTTTCAAGCATTGAATCATGATTTGTTCTCTTGATTTTCTAATTGCTTGAGGACAAGTAATGATTCAAGTGTGGAGGAGTTTGATAAGTAATACTTTTACCTATTTTAATATAGTATTTTATATATGATTTAAGTACGTTTTTAATATTTTTGATATTAAAATGGCTCAATTTCATTATTTTCCTTCAAATCCGGGTTTGCTCTAAAATTAGGGTTTTAAGTTCGAAAATTAGGATTTTAAGGCAGAATTATTGTTTTGAGCAAATTAATGCCCAAGTTTATTTGATTTTGTAGGGAAATGATGATTAAACACAATTTGGATCAATTGAAGCTCAAGGAATATCAAAATTGAAGGATGATTCAAGTTGTACCAATTTTATCATTTAAGCTTGGAATTTCTGGCAATTATTTTCTTCACCAAATTCTACTAAGGAAATTATGGTTTATTTTTGAAAAAACCTCTCAAGGGCATTATGGGAATAACCAAAATTTAAAAAGGGCAAAAATGGAAATGAGGAGCGATCCGCGGGTGGCCGGGGATCGATACTAATTTGCTGATTTCGATTGGTTCCAAATTGCAGCTTGTTCACACAACTTTTGCAGATAATTCCAACGTTCAGTTGCACTTTGGGATGCCCTAGAAGATAGCACAAAGCTCAATGAAGACTTTGGAGGCAAAAGGAATCACATTTCATCATGAAATCTTCAACTTGGACAAGGACTTGAGCTAGAATTTTTTCCATAAATAGATGCCTTTGTTACTCGTAAGATATGCTTGGCTTTATGCTTGAGAGAGTATAAACCATAGCGTGGTAGGAGAAGCACTCCTTGTCAATACATAGATTGGTTTTCTATCAAGTTTTGTAGGAATAATCAATTCTTGTAACAAAACTTTGGAGAAACTTGTACTCCACATGTTTGATGAAATGAAGGAAGAAGACTTGGAGCCATATTTGAGCATTTTTTACATTATTCTTTCTTATTTCATTCATGGATGTTGTTTACTTTCAATTATGTGCTTAATATGATCTTTATCATGTTGAACTAAGTTGTTTTCAACTAGTGATGAAGACATCAATGCTCGTGTTCAAGTTCAAGGGAGTCGTGATCATAGTGTTGCTGTAAAGAGCCCATTCCAAGACATGGGGGGTCCAATGACTAGGTTGAGAGCTAAACGGTTGAAGCAAGCTTTGCAAGGTTTGATCATGGAATTACATGAAGATGAAGCTACTTGGATGAAACAAGAACCTACAAGGCTGTTTGCATGTTTTGGATTTGAGTTGAACAAGATTGAGGCCCAAGAACTTGGACCCGCATGAAGGATTATACACGGCTAGGATATGGCTGTTTGCTAGCCTGTTTTTGGGCTTTAGTTTGTTATTTTATGGCCCAAGTTATTTGTTTTTAAGCTGATTAATTAATTAAATTGTACCTTAGTTGTTAGCTTGTGTTATGGTACAACTAGTGTTAGCTTAGTTTTCTATTTTATGACTTAGCCGTGTGCCTATATAAGGCTCACTTGTGAACCCTATTCAAGACGTTAAAAATTTCAGAATAATATTGTTTCTCTCTTCAATTGTGTGTGTGAGCATTGTTGAGTTTCCCTTTGTTCTTGGGTGAAAGAACTACTCTTGCATTCTTGACAATTCTTGTTGAGTATTCAAGATTCCGCCTAGGGTTCTTCTTGAGGGTTTGAATCTGTACAAAGAGATTGTTGACTAGGTGTCTATTCCACGTTGTTGGTTAGGGGTCTAGGGTCGTTTCTCTAAGGGGGGAGTTCAACAAATCTTGTTGAATTTGAAGCAAAACAATCCAAGTTGTTCTTGGGGTCTTCGACAAGTTACGAAGGGGTCAAGAAGATTGGGTTGCATCCTTAGTTTCAAGAGTCTTGAACTGTCACTTTCGTGGATCTCTCATCAACTAGGTTTAGGATGAAACCATAATATGAATTGGTTTGTGGTCAACTTTATTCTTGTTTATTCATTTACTTGGTTTAACACTTGTTGTTAATTAGCTACCAAATGCAAGTCATCATAGTTGTTATTTGACAAAGAGATTTGAATTTAACAATGGAAGAGTAAATGGAACTTATCCTGAATCTCACGAGAGTAGTGATTCAAATAGGTGGACTAAGGTTTGTAGCCACAATTCATGAACTATATGAACTAATACATGTTAGACTTTACCACGAGAGTAGGAAAGCTCATGTATTAGTAGTCTTCTATTCATAGAGAGATCTAGTTTGGAGTACAAATGGAATTGAATCCTAAACATGAAAATCATCATGGTCATAAGTTAAGCTTTCATATTTGGTAGATTCTTGAGCCTAGTCAACTTTGTTTAACTAGTTTCTTCATTGATTGTGTACTAGAATTTGATTTTTCCAACCATTTTCACCTCCCAAAGTTTGATTATCTAGATAATAAAGTAAGTTAGTAGCCTAGGTAATTGCTAGTTCATGTTTGCTCATGAGATCGATCCTAATACTCATCATAACTACAATTGACCCGTGCACTTGCGGAACGAGTATTAGGTTATAAATTTTATTACTTATTTGTGTGATTTGAAGTGGATTTATTACTATATTTTGATATAACCTAAACTCACAATCAAAGACATACCCCGATGTTGGAAAAATAAATGGTGTGTCAAAATTTGGTGTCTACACCCTTATATAGCTAGGTATAAATAGGGGTGTGTGCGTGTATATATGTGCGCGCGTGTGTGTATGTATGCATGTATGAACACATATATAAATTTTTTTTTTTTACATACATGCATACATACATACATACATACATACATACATGCATATAGTACAGACATATATATGTCTACACACACACACACACATATATATGTCTAGACATATATATGTCTGTACATATATGCATGTATGTATGTATGTATATAAGCATGCATGCATGCATGTATGTGTGTGTGTGTGTATGTATAGATGTATGTATGTATGTATGTATGTATGTACGTACACATATATAATATATTATTTTATATATGTGTACATAGACACACATATATATGTATGCATATATAAATATGTATATCTATATCTACACACACATATATGTATATATGTGTATGTGTATATATATCTATGTATATACACACATACATATACATGTATATATGCATACATACATATAGATACACACACACACACATATATAGGACCTTAAAAAGCGAGAAAGGTAAAAGGGAAGAGGGCCATGGTCGGATGGCCTCTTGGGAAAGGGGTTAGGCGGCTTAGCCAACCATATAAGATGAACAGATAAATAAAAATATAATATTGAAAGACATAATCAAAGATTGAAGATTGAAGACTTACTTTGATTGACCTTTCTAAAGAAAATAAATATTACAATATGAAGGATGGAGAGAATTCTTAAAGAGAAAGCTTAAGAATTCTAGGGGAATGAAAATGTCTTCCTTCTACTTAGTTTGGAGGATATTTATAGCAAAATTTTCGCACTGCTATAGTGACCTGCTACAGTGATTTTGCTACAGTGATTGTCGGTAGAATAATTGGTAAAGTAGTTCCGCTATGGTGTGCAGTGGACAATAACTTTGCTACAGCAACAATTGAAATTAACAATTTGAAAATTATGGAATCTTTGAAAATATTCCATGATAGTCATCTTCGTTTTGCTGGCAAAAGTCTTCTTCTTCTGAACTAGATTCTAATTCCAGTCTCTTAGTCCTCTTCTTTATTCGCCTTCAAAAGATTGCACTACAAAAGTCTCTTACAATGTTCCTCACCACTCTATTGAAGGATCAAGAGAATTCTACTAATTCTCTATCAAGCCAAGTATAAAATTAAAGACTATAACTACTTTCTACTATTAAAACTTGTTACAAATGCTTTACAAATGATTTCTATTTATAGACAAATGTTCCTCAAGTTATTTTTCAACTTGCATGAATCATTAATGCATGGAAATGATGAAGATTTGCTTGGGGATTCCAAATGGACACAAAAAGTTTTCATTTATGCTTCCAATATATTCTCCCACTTGCAAAACCCTATCCCCATCTGAAAATGTCTACAAAAACTAGCTGGAAGAGGATGCAAGTTGATGCCCTAGAAAGTCCAGCCGTCTCTCGATATGCAGATGGCGATACACGGATGTTCATCTGCATATCTTATCCGCGGATCACGCCTTTGTGGCCCCCACTTGATTTCTAATTTTTGTCGAGTCTTCATCCATGTGTGCAAGCATTTTCCACATATTTCCAAGCAATTTGATGAAGAATTGGATTTTTTCACTATTTTGCACAATTGTTCTTTCAAGTTGTTCATCCAATTTTAACTCTTTGAATCACCATTGACTTTGATTTTGATTTTCCTTTATTCCAATTGATCCAAAATAAGTTTTAGTATGATAACCTGTAATTATACACAAGAATTGTGCATTAATTTGCTCAAATAAAAATTCTGCCTCAAAAACCCTAGTTCTGAAAAGAACCCTAATTCTTAGCAATTTGATGAAAAATGAGTCATTTGCAACCAAAAATACTATAATTATACTAAAATAACATCTAAAACATATAATAATATTGGTAAATTTACTACTTATCAAACTCCCCCACACTTGAATCATTGCTTGTCCTCAAGCAATTGGAAAATCAAGAGATCAAAAAAATAATGATTCAAGAATTTGAAATAACACATGCCTCATTGTTGACTATAATTCCACAAGATAGGGTAAATAGGCATTATCCAATTCCTTGTAAAGTTTTTAATACTCATCATACCGAGTAAAAGGGAAATAATTATTTCAAGATTAAACTTTGTTCAACAAAATTTTCAATGCCTTACAAAATTTCACATTCTAAGTATTCAATATGGACAATCATATACAACTCATTTTATACACAACAGCGACATATTGTATTTTGTAATTTATAAGTGTCTTTTGACGTGAAGGTTGACATTTGTAGACGAGAACCCTCGGTTACTCAACACTTTGATCATCTCTCTACCTTTTAACCCTTAAAGTGAAATTGTCTTTTGATGAAAGGATTGACATTTTGTGATGAAGACCCCTTATTGCTCAACAATTCACTTTCAATCAAACTTGCTATGTATACTCTTAATTCAATTGTCTTTTGACGCGAAAATCGACATTTTGTAATGAAGATTCCCGGTTACTAAGAAATTAGAATCATTGGAGTAGAAATAACTAAACATATATCATTTTGTTCAAAATATATTTGTCCCTTAATTCACATAATGTATAAGTATACTTCTTGTCCATATCTACTACTTAATAATGTAAAATTAGGTCAGGAAAAGAAATTTAAAATCAAACATGCCAAATCAAGACATAATTACAACCATTTTACATGGTATACTTTCCTAGAAACAAAACTCCCAATCACATAATAACTATTTCTTCATATATTTGTAGAAAATATTCAAGCAAAGTGCATAAATTATTTCAAAAAGTAAAGGAATTTACCAAGTTAATGGCATGAAAACATGTTAAAGAAACAAATTTTTAAAAATTTTGGCCATATTTTACCACAACAATATCTTGACACTATCTACTCCAAATTTCGACCAAACAATCTCTTACACCGTCCCCCATACTTAGAATGATACATTGTCCTCAATGTGTAAAGAAAATTTTAAAAGTGAAAGATAAGACAATAAAACTCCCCTTGTTTGGTTTGAGAATCCTTAAGTTGATATTTTTGATGTTTTTGAAGTCTATTGGCCTTTGGCAAATCTCTCTTTGCAATGCTACATCATTTCGTCCTTTCGTGCAATCTTTGTTCATTGACCTTGTTTCAAACTTAGAAGTAACTCAAAAGCTATGTTAGATGATGAATCAATAGCTTATGGTACAAAAAATTAACATAGCATGCCTAACAATTGGTAAATTCCCCCACACTTAGTTTGTTCACTGTGACTCCAAGGGGTGAAAATTTAAAAGACAAGTTTTATGAGCAAAGGAGTTATGTATCGATGAAGTAAAAGATGAAAGAAACTTGCTCAAATTTGCTTTATGTCAAAATTCCACCTTTTCATGCCATATATTCAAAATATAAAGTTAAACTAAAACTATGAACATGCAATATTGGAACATGTTAAAGTGTTAATTTGATTGTTCAAAACATGTATACAAACCAAGAAACACATGTTGCAAGTTAACCAATTGAAAACCAATGAAAATAAACATGAATAACCACTTTGAGCAGTGATCTGCAGATGGTACCTGCGTATCTCTTAGCCCGTCTGTATATCTCTGTGCAGCATATTGCATGGAGCTCCTAGAAGTTGATACACGGAAGCGATACGCGGATGACGTCCGCGTATCTAATCTGCGTATCACCTCCTGCAACAGGCAGTGAGTTTCTATTTTTACAAGTTACTGTTCCATTGGTTCATTCCATTTTCTATAGCACTTTTAACTTTAAATTTAACATGTTTTTGAACATTTTAACATTTGGAATAAGTTTGAATCATGAAAATACACATGCACAAGCACAAATTTCTCAAATTTTACATCAAATTCACAACATCAAGCATAAATAGAGCATGAATTCCCAAGTTGCAAAAATTGCAAAATTTGAAGGCACATTCCAAACCAATAATGCACACATGTTTCTTTGAGCATATTAAGCATGTATATAAGGCCAAACATCAAATAATCAACATGAACCTCTAATTGACCTTTTTGCTCAAAAAGTTTCCCAACCATGAATAGTAACTTTCATCAAATTTCAATTTCTAAAACACATCAGATATCACATAATACACATGTTAAACATGTTGATAAGTATGAAATGTTAAAGAAGAAGCGATTTTAGAGTCAAGCTCATGATTGTAACATCTTGAATCAAACTTGATCATCAAGTTCCAAATTGCATGCCTAAAAGACAAACAAAACAAATATACTTTAAACTACTTAATACATAATAATACAAACTAAAATTTCACAAAAATATTGAAAACGTTGGGTTGCCTCCCAACAAGCGCTTCATTTAGAGTCTAGAGCAAGATTTTGTAGGTGTGAGCTTCATTTTTGAGGAACATAACCCAAAGAATTCTTCACTCCTTTGGGTGTATATATGTTAATGAAGTGTAATTGTCCTTTCTTCTCATTGTGCTTCTTCTTACGCTTCCACATCCTAGAAATGAAACATTAGGCACATTATCATCCAAATCGTCAAGTAAATACATGTTAAAAGTAGAAGAGGGATGTCTCATCATTTCATTCAATTCAAAGGATATTTTCTCATCCCCTACTTTTTACTTTAATGTGCCATTTTTCACATAAATTATTGCACCAGTGGTAGCAAGAAAAGGTCTACCAAGTATGATAGGCATGTTTATGTCATCCTCCATATCTAAAACAACAAAATCAACCGGGATGATAAACTTGTCCACTTTCATTAAAACATTTTCAAGAACAGCAAGTGGATGCCTAATGGACCTATCGGCTAGTTGTAATGTAATGTTTGTGCTTTGAACTTCCTTAAAACCTAGCCTTCTAACTATTGACATGGGGATTAATGATACATTAGCACCTAAAACACATAAAACATTCAAAAAAATTAACGTCACCAATAGTGCATGGGATAGAAAAAATCCCTGGATCCCTGAGTTTTGGTGGTAATTTATTTTGGATCCTTGCACTACATTCTTTAGTGAGTGCTACGGTTGCAAAGTCATCTAGACTTTTCCTCCTTGTCAAAAGATCCTTCAAAAACTTGTTGTACTTGGGAACCTACAAAAATGCATCTACAAAAAGAATGTTAACATGTAACTGCTTAAGCATTTGTGCAATCTTCCCGAAGGCCTTTTCTTGTTTTTCATTTTTAATCCTTTGTGGAAATGGAATTTGTGTTGGAGGAGGAATAGTTTGTGATTGAGATTTCAAATTTTCAACACCAACTTCTTTATCACTTACTATTTCCTTCCCTTTTTCCTCTTTTTCATCCTTTTTCACTTCCACATTCTTCAATGATCGGATCTTTTAGCATTCTAACCACTTCTCAATGCAATAGCTTAGACTTGTTCCTTAGGATTAATTTTCGGTTCTACTTGGTAACTCCCTTGTTTACTAAGGTTTAATTGTTCGGCTATTTGAGCAATTTGATTCTCTATAGATCTAGCCATTCCTAACATTCTACTTCCAAATTGCTCAACCCTTTCCATCACCTTCTCATGTGCTGCCTCCCAAGCCGGTTTGTTGTGGGATAGGCTCCCTCCACCCAAGATTTGGATGGTTTCTCCACTCGGGCTTGTATGTGTTTGAAAAAGGATTACTAGAAGAAGAAGGCTTGTAGTTATTGACACTATTGAATTTGTACACATGAAGATGGATCATGAGAATCACCACACAAATGACAATATGCAATACTAGATGAATTTTGATTACTAGAGACATGCTTATTGAAAACATTCATCAGTATTTTGTATTTGAGTTCTAAGCATATCTAAAGTATCAATTTCATACATACCGTGAGTTCTTCTAGGATTACCTCTTTCATTAGCCCATTGGTAGTGATTTGCCGCCATTTCTTCAATCAACTCTTGGGCTTCTTCCGCTAACTTTGCCACGAGAGCTCCCCCTACAATTGTATCTATATTGATTTTTGTTTGATAATTAAGTCCATTATAGAAGGTTTGAATTATTAACCAATTGGGAAGTCCATGGTGTGGACATTTTCTTATTAGGTCCTTATATTTGTCCCAAGCCTCATAAAGAGACTCTTCTTCGCATTGGTTGAAATTGGTAATGTCTATCCTTAATCTTGCAGTTTTTCCCAATGGGAAATATTTGTTCAAGAATGCTTTGGAAAGGTCTGTCTAAGTTGCAAAGGTATTTGATGGATATGCTTGAAGCCATTGCTTGGCTTTGTCTCTTAAAGAGAAAGGAAATAATCTTAACCTTATGGCATCTTTGGAAACATCATTTAATTTAATTGTATCACATATTTTCATGAAATTAGCCAAGTGTGAGTGTGGATTTTCATTAGCATTACCACCAAACTGATTTTGTTGAACCATTTGAATTAATCCCAGATTAAGTTCAAAGTTATTTGCATTTACCGGTGGTCTTATAATGCTTGTATGAGAACCGATTGGATCCGGCATAGCAAAATCTCTTAAAGAATGAGTTTGAGGGCTAGGAGTTTGGTTTACCTCCTGCATGGTTACCTCGGTTTGTTCTTGAAGTTGAATTGAGCTTTAGGTATCACCAATCTCCTCCACCTTAGCTTGTTCTTCTTGCCTTTGTCTTCGTGCCTTCCCTGTGGTTCTTTCTATTTCCGGATCAAATGAAATAACAATTCTTAAGCTCCTATGCATACACCTACAAAACAAAAGAAAAATAATTATTTACAATCAAATATGTACAAAGTTTAGATTAATAAAGTTAGCTTTGGCTTTAGTATTGCCTTGATTCCCTGGCAATGACTCCAAAAACTTGACGTGGTTTAGATTAGGTATAACAATTATGAACAAAAACACACAAATCAAGTAATAAAAACCTAATCTCCCAACTTATTCCACAAGTGCACGGATTGGTTGTAGTATTTGGAGTATTAGGTGTCAAATCCTACGAAGAATCAAATATGTACAATCACTAAAGCTTTTTCACTAACTTTTATTGTCTAAACATAAATGAAAATAAGAGTAATGTGGGGTCCCTTCAATAGAGTAGATATATGATTGAGAACTTATGTAGAATTCAACATAAAGAAGCCTAGAACATATAATCCACTAATGAACTAAGCCTAAATGACCTACTAGGTGTATCTTGCTTTGTTTAGAATCCAATTCCATATGTGTCATAACTAGATCTCTCTATGAAATGACAAGATTTCAACTATTCTCATGATAAAACCTTATGATAGTATGAATTGTAGTGATTCACTTAAGCATCCATTATTCTCATATAAAGACTTAAGCATTACTTGTTCATTTTCCATTGTTACATGCATCTCTCATTGTCAAGTAGCAACTAAATGACTTGTTTAAGTTGGCCAAACAAAAACAAGTGTTACAACTTGAACAAGTAAACAAACAAATGCAAGTTTAGTAAGTATAAGAAGTTAAATCATGTTTGTTGATTCATTAGCTTCATCTATGATCTAGATGAAGCCTTTAGTTCAATATGGTTAATGAAACAACTAAAAGTTCAACTTCAAAGATAGAATTCATGGCAACTATTGAAAGTAAAAGAGATAGAGTTTGAGAATTGCTCAACCAATATGAAAATTAGTCCTCTTCTTTATTCACCTTCAAAATATTGCACTACAAAAGTCTCTTAGAATGTTCCTCACCACTCTATTGAAGGATTAAGAGAATTTTACTAATTCTTTACCAAGCCAAGTATAAAATTAAAGACTATAACTGCTTTTTACTATTAAAACTTGTTACAAATGCTTTAGAAATGACTTCTATTTATAGACAAATGTTCCTCAAGTCATTTTTCAACTTGCATGAATCATTAATGCATGGAAATGATGAAAATTTGTTTGGGGATTCCAAATGGGCACAAAAGTCTTCATTTATGCTTCCAATATTTTCTCCCACTTGCAAAACCCTATCCCCATCTGAAAATGTCTGCAAAAATGATATCTGGTTGACTATACTATGGATACTTTAGGCAAGTGCGCCTATCGTTCCTAGTAGTATAGTATACAGGAGTACCGAGTGTCAATCCCACAGGGACTATGTGAGTACTAGTACAAACCTTCTTTCTATTATCTAAAAATCACAAAGGGAATGGCGAATTAATTGAAAATACAATTTAACTAAACTAATTACCTAATTAAACCACAATCTAGAATTCAGTAGAGAAAATGGACAAAAGTAGTGGTGAATTTAGATGAAGAATATCCTAAATCAAATATGCTATGACTCTATCTTGATTAATGAATAACCCAATCACTTAGACCCTAGAATCCCTTAATTAGGTTCAATCTTTCTCAAGTATTAATCTTCTATCCCCTTGGTTGATTGATTGGATCTCTTCTCAATCAAAACCCCAAAAAGAAGCATTAAGGTTCTATGGATTCTATGGTTTTGGTTAGGTTTGAATCTAACTGGGGAGACTTATGTGATTCTATCTCTAGCAACCCATGAAAGCCTCTTTATTCAAGAGATGATCTAGTCAAATTGGTGATTTCTCAATCTACCTATATGAAATCAACATTGAATCTAAGGATGCATGCAAATCCCAATTCAATAATCAATAAACTCAAGAATAAATCTAAGACAAAAATTGAGAATTCAGTAACTAAAGATTCAAATCATAGTCATAGAAAATTAGGTTTCATCCCATCCAAATTATTCACAACTCAATCATATGTACAAGAATAAATCCAACAAAATACAAGAAAAGAATGGGAAAACTCATTCTCATGTAATTCTCTTGATTCCTCCCTTGCATCTGGTGAACTCTTCTTGTATTGCACCATGGAAGCCCTTGAGTTGCTCCTCCACTCTTGCTTCTCCTCCCTAAATCCTTCTAGATGTGTATGAAGATGTGAGAGATGTGTTTGTCTTTGTGGCTAATCTAACCTATTAGGGTTAAACTCTCCTTTCTAATGTGTTCTCGCTTCCTCTCTGTTCTCTAGAGAAGTCCCCTTTTAAAGCTTTTAAACCCTACCCAAAAGTACTCTCGTTCACGCCACTTAATTGCAGAAAAATCACAGAAGTCCGCACACGAGCCGCCCTCACGTCTTCATTGAGCCGTGACCACGGCTTGGCCGAGCCGTGGGCACCCTTCTGTGAGCCATGACCACGGCTTAGCCCATGGCTCAGAATTCCAACTTTCTGATCTTGGCTGCGGCTCAATCCGTGGCGCGGCCAAGGTCAGAACACTCAACTTTGCCACCAATAGTGCCTCTAACCATGATCCGGTGACTTTACTACCTTTGTAGCTAAAAAACCTTAGACTTTGCTTCATATTTTGGCGTGTTTTGTTCCTTTAAACATCCACCATCATCGAATCACTCATCTAAATTTCATCTATGCAACTCCAAATGAATGAATTCGATGATGAAGCTATCGAAAACCTACAAAACAACACAAAAACACATGTAAATCACACATTTACACAAGTTGACATTAAAATCACAAATGAGAAGCAATGGATAAGAGATAAAGGAAAATTCATTGCAAAACCATAAAAACCTAACATAAAAACCTACTAAACCAATGCACTTTAGCACTTATCAAAAAACAGCTGGAAGAGGATGCAAGTTGATGCCTTAGAAAGTCTAGCCATCTCTCGATACGCGGATGGCGAACATTGATGTTCATCTGCGTATCTCATATGCGGATCACACCTTTGTAGCCCCCACTTGATTTTTGATTTTTGTCGAGCCGGCATCCATGTGTGCAAGCATTTTCCACATAGTTCCAAGGATTTTGATGAAGAATTGGATTTTTTCACTATTTTGTACAATTGTTCTTTCAAGCTGTTCATCCAACTTTAACTCTTTGAATCACCATTGACTTTGATTTTTCTTTACTCCATTTGATCCAAAATAAGTTTTAGTATGATGAACCTGCAATTATACACAAGAATTGTGTATTAATTTGCTCAAATAAAAATTATGCCTCAAAAACCCTAATTCTGGAAAGAACTTTAATTCTTAGCAATTTGTTAGAAAATGAGTCATTTGCAACCAAAAGTACTATAATTATACTAAAATAACATCTAAAACATATAATAATAATATATATATAATAATATCGGTAAATTTACTACTTATCAAAACCATTCTGGCAATTTCCATTGTTTGACTGATGTGATATCGAAGGAATCCCACCATTTGGTATAACCTTGTCTAACTAGGATTGGGGGTCAATTGTTTGTTTGTTTGACAAATTTGAACTGCCATTGATATACCCAAGCTAAGAAAAAGTTGGAAAAGAAGTATAAGGAAGTCGGGATATAGGATGTGTTTGAAAATCTATTTTGGAAATAGTCAGATGCTTCTGCTACTTCTTTTGGAAGAATTTGCCAATTAGGTTCGAATATACTCCACCACCAGGTGAACCATACTAAAAAGTCATATTTATTTGTTCTCTTGAAATAAAATAACTAAGAGTGTCTATTTTCCTGATTTTGAAAAGAAAAGGTTTAGAACCAGACTTGTTTATAGTACCAATAGTTGAATGTTGGTAGATAAAATGGTTGAGAAAATTGTTTGGGTTGATTGAGATTAGATTTCCAATCAGATGGTTTAAGTATTTTGACAACTTAGGCACAAGAATGGGTGATCACGATAAGTAAAAAATTTGCCAAGATTAGTATATATGTTATTATGTATTTTTTATGTATTTTTAGTAGAATTATAATACTTTTGGCTTTAAATAACCAGTTTTTATAAATTAGGGTTTTAACTCTAACTTGTTAATTTAAACTATTTAATGCCCGATTCTTTTGCAGAATCATCACACTTAATCTCAATTGGGACCAAATGAAGTCAAATAGGGTCAAAATCAAGGTAATTAAGTGGAATGAACAAGTTGGAGAATTATTGGAAAATTAATTGTGCAAAACTTGAAAAATTGGAAAATTCAGCAAAAATAAGTGGAAATGCATGAAAAAGGGCCAGAATACGTGCAATAACAACTCAGCAAAATTGGACATAAGTGGGCCCAAGAATTGAGATTCGCGGATGCCATTTGCAGATCAAGACCCGCAGATCGTCATCGACTGACAGTTTTATGCTGCTGCAACTTGTTTCCTCTTCCAGTTGTTTTTGTAGACTTTTGAGCTGTTTACAAAGTTATGCAAGTTGTGGATTTCATTGGAAACACAAATGAAGACTTTTATGCCAATGTTGACCATCAAGAAGGATCTTCATCATTCCAATGCATTGAATGTAGTTGCAAGTTGGAAAATGTCTTGTAGGATTCTTGCCTATAAATAGAAGTCATTTGTGAAGAGTTTGGGACATGCTAAGTTAGAGAATTTGTAGAGAATTGCTAGAATTCTCTTAGTTCATAATAGAGATATTCTGATGTTGAGAGAGTTTCTTGTTCAAAAACACTTGTAGCGACTCTTGTGGAAGAAATACAAGTTCTTGAAGCCATTCCTATATTGAATAAGCTTTCTTTAACTTTGTATCATTCATTTATCTTGATTGCTATGGCTAGTTGTTTTCAATTCATATGTTTTGATTTGGAAACAACTATGTTGAGCTAAATTCCTACTTCTAGGGTTTTGATGAAACTAATGAATCCATATTAAGACTTGTAGTTGATTAAACTTGCCATTTCTTGCTTTTGTTTATTCAATTATTCAAGTGTTAACCTTTGTATATCAAAGGCCAGCCATCACATGTAAAGCATCTTAGTTATTAGGATTCAATTAAGTTTGTTCTTAATAATGGAAAATGAATAATTGAGCTTAAGTACTAACACATGAAAATAGTGTTATGTTTATGAGGACTTAATGAAGCAATTCATGCATGTAAAAACAAATCTATCATGGTAGTAGGTAGGTTGAACCAATTCATTGTGAAAACAAGTTTTGATACAAATGGAATTGCATTCCTAAACAAGGTAAGTTCATACTGACAAGTGTTAACCTCTACACCTTAACCTTGATCATTAGTGGATTCATTACACTAGAACTTATTCATAATTGTTTTTTCTACAAGAATTCTTGCATTCTTACAAGTTTTTCTTAGTTAGTTAGATTCTAACCAACCAAATTTGTTCAAATTAATCATTGCTTAGATAGTAAAGAAAGTGATAAAACTCTAGTAATTGCACTTTGTTGGTTCCTTGTGAGATTCGATCCTAATTTTCTATATTACAGCAACCTGTATACTTGTGGTAAAAGTTGGGAGATTAGGTTTTATTACTTGACTTTTGTGTGTATATTAACTTGATTTTCTATACCTAATATACACCACGTCAAGTTTTTGGCTCCGTTGCCAGAGAATCACGGCAATATTAGAGGAAGGCTAGGCAGCAAGCTCAAAATCAACAAGCAAGTGTGGAAGAAACGATAGGAGATACTTTAGTGGTTAGACCCCCTATAGACATCATGACGGAGGTAAATCCTAGAGTTTTACATGATTATGCTTTACCGGATAACACCAGTTCACAAAAAAGCGTAGCAGGGCCATCGGTTAATACTAATAACTTTGAACTTAAACCGGCCTTAATTCAAATGCTAAGACAAGAATAATTCAGAGGTAATGCAACGGAAGATCCTAACTCACACTTAGCTAGATTTTTGCAAATATGTGATACAGTTAAATATAATGGAGTAACGAATGATGCAATTAAGGTAAGATTGTTTCCATTTTCACAAAGGGACAAATGATGCAATTAAGCTAAGATTGTTTCCATTTTCACAAAGGGACAAAGCAAAACAATGGCTTGATTCATATGCACCTAATACTTTCACTACTTGGACCGATTTATCCCAAGCATTCTTGAATAAATACTTCCCACCAGGAAAACTGCACGATTGAGAATGGACATAACCTAGTTTTACCCAAAGCGAAGGAGAATCATTATATGAGGCATGGGAAAGATTCAAAGAACTATTAAGAAGATGCCCTCACCATGGCCTCCCAGACTGGTTAATTGTACAAACATTTATAATGGACTTAATTATCCTACAAAGATAAATATTGATGCAGCTGCAGGTGGAGCACTTATGGGGAAATCAGCTGAGGAAGCCCAAAATCTGATTGAAGATATGGCGGCTAATCATTATCAGTGGGCCAATGAAAGAGGTAACTCTAAAAGAGTTGCAGGTATGTATGAACTTGATGCCATTAGTATGTTAAGTGCTAAAGTTGATTCCATTTTTAATATGCTTAACAAGTCAAATGGTTCTAGTTCTAATGTAAATGTTGCATGTTGTACTACTTGTGGTGGAAATCATGATGTAAATGAGTGTTATGAGCAAGTACATATGTTAACAATTACAATCGTCCATCCCAAAGTAATCCTTATTCTAATACTTATAACCAGGGATGGAGAAATCATCCTAATTTTGGGTGGAAAGAACAAAGACCATCTAATCCTACCAGGTTTTCCTTCTCGTAATAATGCATTCTGAAGTCTAAATCTTCTTTGGAATTAGCAATGGAAAAATTTGTTAATGATACTCATGAAAGGTTTCATAAACATGATGTTAGAAAATTCCGAGAGGTTTAGAAAGTTAGAAGGAAAAATGGATACAAGATTTAGAGAGCTTGATTTCAAAATAGGGCAATTAGCGGAAAAATATGAACACTATGAATTCTGGAGGAATTACCAAGCAAAATAGAAATAAATCCTAGAGAACATGTTCAAGCCATTACCCTAAGAAGTGGAAAAGAGTTAAATGAACCAAGTGTTGAGAAAGGGAAAGAAATTGAGGAAAATAAGGAAGAAAAGTGAAAAAGGAATAGAACATGAGGAAAAAGAATAAAATGAACCCATTGAATATGTTCCTATTCCACCTAAGGTTCCATTCCCACAAAGATTGAAAAATGAAAAACTTGATAGGGAGTTTGAAAGGTTTGCCAAGGGTCTTAAGCAACTTCACATTAACATTCCTTTTGTAGATTATATTTTGCAGGTTCCAAAATATGCAAAATTTCTCAAAGACTTGATGTCACGAAAGAGAAGGTTGCATGATTATGAAACCATTGCTTTGACGGAGGAATGTAGCGCAAGAATTCAAAATAAGTTGCCTCCCAAGTTGAAAGATCCGAGTAGTTTTTCAATTCCATACACAATTGGTAAGATTGATTTTTCAAAAGCTTTGTGAATTTAGGGGCTAGTGTTTCATTAATTCCTTTATTCGGTTGCAAGACAATTAGGATTGAATGAGCTTAAATGCACTAATATTACTTTGCAATTAGCGGATAGGTCTATTAGACATCCATTAGGAATGCTAGAGAATGTTTTGATCAAAGTGCAAAAATTTTACATTCCAGTGGATTTTGTGGTTTTAGATATGGAGGAAGATATTTCTATGGCAATTATTCTTGGTAAGACCATTCTTAGCTACTTGCAGGTACTATTATTGATATCAAAAATAGAAAGCTCAAATTTCACGTGGGAGATGAGGAAGTAGAGTTTAATTTGAATGAAATGGAAAGATTTCTTTCTTTCACTAATCAAGTTTATTCAATAATAACGGAGGAGGAATTCAATCCAAGAGGACACACAAGTCTATCTTGGAGATGATCCTCTAGAATTGTATTTGTCTTTGGCAGGAAAATTCATTGAGGAGAATGAAGAAATTGAAGAAGTGACAAATTATTTGAATGCTCAAGTGCCATACAAAAGGAAAGAAGTCTTCAAGGGCCTTGACCAAGCAAGGAATTTCTAACTAACTTCAATTGAGCAAGCACCAAAATTGGAGCTCAAACCGCTTCCTAGCCACCTCAAGTATGAATTTCTTGAAGAAAATGAAACATTACCTATGATTGTTAATGCTAACCTTGACCGTGAGCAGCTAGACAAATTGTTAAGGGTTCTAAGGCAACATAAAAAGGCCATTGGATGGACTATTGCCGACTTAAAAGGAATTAGTCCCTCTTTATGCATGCACCGCATTCGATTGGAAGAGAATTGCAAACCAGTCGTAGAAATGCAAAGATGACTCAATCCAAACATGAAAGAGGTAGTAAGAAAAGAAATTCTCAAATGGCTCAATGCAGTATCATCTTTCCTATCTCTGATAGTGCTTGGATAAGTCCTATACATGTTGTACCAAAGAAAGGTGGAATGACTATCATAACGGGTAAAAATGATGAACAAATTCCATCTAGAATTGTAACCGGTTGGAGAGTGTGTATAGACTATAGAAAGTTAAATGCTGCAACTAGAAAAGACCACTTTCCTTTACCATTTCTTGATCAAATGTTAGAAAGAATAGCGGGACATGAGTATTATTGTTTTCTTGATGGTTATTCTGGCTATTATCAAATTGCCATTGCACCTGAGGACCAAGAAAAGACAACTTTTACGTGTCCATATGGTACATTTGCATTTAGAAGAATGCCATTTGGTTTATGTAATGCACCTGCTACATTTCAACATTTGATGATGGTCTTATTTTCAGATTATATTGAAAAGATTATGAAAATATTTATGGATGATTTTCTTGTGTTTGGTTCATCTTATGATAAATGTTTGCATAATCTTGAAATAGTTTTGCAAAGGATGTGAAGAAACTAACCTTGTTCTTAATTGGAAAAAGTGTCATTTCATGGTTAGAGAAGGCATAGTTTTGGGGCACAAAATTTCCTCTAAGGGAATTGAAGTAGACAAAGCTAAAATTGAAACAATTGAACAAATGCCCCACCAAGTAACATAAAAGGGATACGGAATTTTCTTGGACATGCAGGCTTCTATAGGAGATTCATCAAAGATTTCTCCAAAATAGCAAAGCCATTGTGTGATTTATTATGCAAAGAAACCCTTTTGATTTTGATGATAGGTGTTTGGATGCTTTTAACAGGTTGAAGAAAGAATTGGTGTCAGCTCCTATTATTACTTCACCGATTGGTCACTACCATTTGAATTGATGTGTGACGCTAGTGACTATGCGGTTGGAGCAGTTTTAGGACAAAGAAATGACAAAAAGTTGCATGTTATTTCTTATGCTAGCAAAGTTTTGAATGATGCACAAATTAACTATGCAACTACTCGAGAAAAGAATTGTTAGCGGTCATTTTGCATTAGATAAATTTAGATCTTATCTAATAGGATCTAAAGTTATTGTATATACTGACCATGCAACTCTTAAATACCTGTTAAATAAAAAGGATGCCAAACCAAGATTAATTAGATGGATTTTATTAGTTGCAGGAATTTGATTTGGAGATTAGAGACAAAAAGGGATCCGAAAATGCGGTGGCAGGACCACTTGTCAAGACTTGAGTACATCCCTATCAATAATCAAGTTCCAATCAAAGAAGATTTTCTGGATGAATGGGTAATGGCTATTACACAATCACCATGGTACGCCGATATTGTAAATTATTTAGTAGGGAGGTGTAATACCTAAAGATTTAAATCATCATAAAAAGAAAAAGTTCATGCATGATGTTAAAAGTTATTTTTGGATTGAACCACTTTATATAAACATTGTGTGGATGGCATGATAAGAAGATGTGTGGCCGAAAATGAAGTAAATGGCATTTTATATCATTGTCATAATTTAGAAACCGGAGGACACTTTAGTACATCTAAAACGGTAGCTAAAATATGGCAATCAGGATTTTATTGGCCTTCTATGTATCATGATGCTAGAGAATATGTAAAGAAGTGTGATACATGTCAAAGAACCGGTAACATCTCTAGGAGACAAGAAATGCCACTTACTACGTTCATGGAAGTTGAATTATTTGATGTTTGGGGTATTGACTTTATGGGACCATTTCCTAGTTCTTTTAATAATCAGTACATCTTAGTTGTAGTTGATTATGTTTCCAAATGGGTGGAAGCCATTGCTTCACCTACTAATGATGCTAAAGTTGTACTTAGATTCCTCAAAAAGAACATTTTCACAAGGTTTGGAGTCCCAAAGGCAATCGTGAGTGATGAAGGTAAGCATTTTTGTAATAAGCAAGTTGACTCACTTTTGTCTAAGTATGGTTGCAGGCACAAGACTTCATTACCATATCATCCTCAAGCAAATGGACAAGCCGAATTAGCCAATCGGGAGTTAAAGCTCATCTTAGAGAAAACGGTGAATAAATCAAGAAAAGATTGGGCAAAGAAGCTCGATGATGCTTTATGGGCATATAGAACGGCCTATAAAACACCATTGGGAATGTCTCCATATCGGCTAGTTTTTGAGAAAGCGTGCCATTTACCGGTTGAAATTGAGTACAAGTCATATTAGGCCATAAAGTCTATTAATTTTGATTTGAATCTTGCAGGTAGGAAGAGATTGTTGGAGTTAAGTGAATTAGAAGGAATTCCGACTCAATTCATATGAAAATGCCAAGATGTAAAAGGAAAAGGTCAAATTTTGGCATGACAAGCACATAACTCCAAAGCAATTTGAGGTCAGTCAAAAAGTGTTATTATTCAATTCAAGGCTCAAATTGTTTCTAGGTAAATTAAGATCAAGGTGGTCAAGACCCTTTGAAGTTACCAAAGTATTCCTCTATAGAGCGGTGGAATTGGTGAACCAAAATGGAGAACACTTCAAGGTCAACGGTCAAAGGTTGAAGCCTTACCTTGCCGGTCAATTAATTCCTAAAGGAGTAAACTATCCTTTAGGAGAAGCCAAACATGAGTGATTAAAGGTTGAAAGTCAAGCTTTTGACTATAACTAAAGCTCTTGTTGGGAGGCAACCCAACGATTTTGGTAATTTAGGTTGCTTTGGTATGATATTTTTATGTTTTTGTTATGTTTTAAAGTTAAGTCGTTGATATTGTGAAGAGTTGAAGTTTTATGTGAAGAATGAATGCCATGATTAAGAGTTCATGACTAAACTTGGATGTTGGACACCTATATTACATATCTCTTGAGTTTCATGTGGTTAGAAGGATAGGACAACTTTGTTTTATCATTTGAAATGTGTTTGAAGTGGGTTTGTAGTTTAAAGAAACAAAGAAACCAATTTGATGTTTTAAAGTGCAAAGTTACTATTCCATTAATTTACTATTCATGCACGAAGTTCAAATGAGTAATGTAGTTGGCATGAGCTAATCTAGGAACAATTGAAGCATAAGTTGGTTTTACACAAGCTTGTTTAACCAATTGGAACATGTTTCAAGTGGTTTAGAAGTTAAAATCATGCAAAGAATCAAAATTAGTTATTGAGTTCATAAAGTTACTATTCATCACATGAGATCCGTTGAAATTGTGAGTCAAAGTCTATAATGTGGATGTTTTTAATGCCTAAATTTAATGCCTAAAAAGCATGTGAAAAACTTTGTTTCTATAATAGAAACATGCTTGTCATGTTGGATTGATCAAAAACTTGTAAACAAAAACTTTGAATTTTAGGCTCATAGTAAAACAATGGTGTTCCAGGTTTTTCAAGTAGACACTTTGATCAATTCTCATCCCATGTATGTTGATGTTCCGGAGACATTTGAGGCATGAGATTAAAGTTTGTTAACATGGTTACTTGAATATCAAGTTGTTGTCCAAAATAAGAAGAAGAATTGATCAAATCAAGCACATAAAGTGTTGGAAAAATCAGTCTGAATTACAAGAAAAAGTGGATCAAGATCTGCGGACACAGATCCAAAGGAGCATCCATGGATCCCTGGTCTGCGGATCAGATTCTAGGAGCATGGCAAGATCTGTTGGTGTAGCAATCTGTGGATAGGAAACATGATCCGTGGACCTGACCCACGGATCCTTTTCAAAATTGGGCAAATAACAAGCAGTCGAACAGGTATTTTCTTTTCCCTTTTCTGCAAACATTCAAAAACCCCTTACCCCAATTTCATCTCATCCCATTTTTCCTTCAAATTCCCAAGTAAATCTCAACCAAAAACACTCACATAACATTATTCAAGCCATATTATCCAAAAAACACCCATAGAAAAGGAAAATTACAGATTTCATGTAAAATCCTAGAATTTTCCTCTTTCACATTGGAGTTAATTCGAGGCAATTTTTGGTCAAATCTCCACTTCTCTGTAAGGTAATAGCATAGGTAACACAGCGAAAAAATAAAATTTATTACCTTAACTATGGATCCCTTTGACATATCTATATGATTAACAAGGGGGTTTGCATGAAGATTACCTTAAGCACAGAAGATTTCTATACTTCTAGACAAAGATCCTTTGAAGAAGATGTTAGATCTACCACAAAAAAGCCCTCCAAGCGTAGAGCCTCTAACGATATCCACACGAACAACTTCTTTGGGAACCTTGTAGGCTTGCTTGCTTTGACTTTTGAGTGCTAGCTCCCTTGAATTATTTAAGAACACAAGAAGAAGAAAAACCTAACAATTAGGAGAGAGAGAGAGAGACGCCTAGAGAGAGAAAGAGGAGTACCTTTTTCTTTCTTCAATTTTCTCTCACTAGTTTTCTTTTTGTGTTGCAATAATAATTCAAGAGTCAAAGCATGAACCTATTTATAGAGGAAGTATTCTAGTCTTTTAGGAAATAAAGCTAATTGGAAACCAAGAAGGTTTAGGTAACTTACTTTAAGCTAATCCTTCTCCTTTAGGAAATCTATTCCATAAGGAAACCAATTAGTTACTTTATTTCTTTTAGGAAACTAATTTCCTGCAAGACTTAGAATATTTATAAATAAGTCCTTTAAGTTAATTTATCTCATAAATTAACCCCATAAGTATCTCATACTTATCTTAATTACATTTTAACCCAAAGATTTTGTTCTTTATGTGTGTGACCCATTAGGTTCCATTCACGTTGGCAATAAGTATAAATTATAACTCATTAATTGAGCTAGATAAATTAAACACTTTAATTTATCATTAATTCACTAATTAATCAATTCATACTTATAGATCATGAGTGGCATCTAGCAATGCATCATGACCACCCAAGTGAATAGGAAAGTCATATGGTAGACCATACCCTTCAATGACAATGTTACCGTGTAATTAATATTCCTTTCACCACACTATATCCCAATTAGTCTAAAAAGTATAGTGCATACTTTAAAATGACTAATTTATATTTTCTTGTTCCAGAAATATAACTCTCCATGATGTATAACCTTGAAACTACTTCCAAGTTATACTATCACTTCTGCAGAAGATTTATGAGTTAATATTTCCAATAAGTGGCCATAAAGGGATATACTCTCCTATTAAGGAGTGGTGAATCCTATATTGATTACTCACTATCTTTCCATGCTTCAAACTATATCCAATCTCTAACCTATGGGCTACCCTTTTACGGGCACTGAGGAATAGAGTCAAAGTATAGCAATCCACACTCAAGATACTATGGTAATCTCAAGTCAAAGGATCACTTACACCATTGCCATTAAGAGTTTTACCATTGGCACTATAGTTGAAACTCTTGGCGGATCAATCCAATGAACTTGTTCTCAAACAAGCATCCACATACCAGCTTAAGTGTCACGCACACCATAGTCAATGAGATCAACTACTACTTACCATAAGTAGAGGCAAAGTATGTGCTAGTCTATCCGCATTAATGATGTCCAATCTCATTAATACTATGACTAGGGATATTTAAGAATATGACTTTATGTATTAGAGTCTCATAATTGTAACCCTTACAATATCTAATACATAGTCAATATTCTAAGGACTTCATCAATCAAACAAGTAACATGGAAATACAAGTATAGACGATAAAAAAATATCACATGGATAAATATAACATATAAAACACCTTAAACCATTTTGGTTTTAGGGCATACACTAACATTCTCACACATCATTGGAGCTTTTGCATATCACTTGAGGTATGTTTCTAACTTTAATACACAAATTTAACATCTTTCATTTTTCTATGTTTTTCATACCCAAAATTTTGAAGGTAGTTTTATTGCCATGTTTTGTATATTTTGGTGATAAAGAATGATTATTGGCAGTAATTTGAACATGGGTAATGCTTATATGGAGTAATTTCTTCATTATTTCTTGAATTTCTTGAATTATGCTTGATTGAATTTCCAATTTTTGGAACTAATTGGAATCATTGTCTAAGTGCAATTTAATGACATGTGGGCTTAATTCAATCACATAATGACCTGTTGAACATGCTTGAATGATTAAATTCAGCTACATTGTTGTTGAATATCTAGTTTAAGCAATGGTAATTTAATGAACCTAAATGACAAAAACATGGACAAATGCAGAATGTGAGGATATCTATGACCATATTCATGCTTAGTGGACTGAAACTAACAATGTGACCATAAATGTGAACCAATGTGGAGTCATTTTGGTATTTGAATAGAGAAGTTGTATAAGGATGCCATGAAAGTATGTCAATAAACTCATTTGTGCAAGATGCTAATTTGAAGGACTTTGTGTGCATTTTCCCAAGAGACTCACCATACCAATGAAACCAAGTGCAATAATGATAATCATTTGCTCACATTACCATTTAAATGTATGGAACTAGAAATAGTTGTTGAGTTGATTGAAGGATTTATTCAAACCATGCTTAATTGGATATATCTAATGCAACGATCATAATGGTTGGGAATAACCTTGGGTTCAGATTCTCTTTTCAAAATAGAATGTCTCTTTCTATTCTTCTCTTGAAATCTTAAAGTTCACTCTTAGATTTCATGCTTGCCTTAGATACAAATATCAAGAAGACGAGGAAGACCACGAAGTGCACAACCGAAGGAGGAGGAGCAAGTTCGCACGAATGGGATGGGAGCAAATTTTAAATTTTCCCGTGCTTATTTTTCCTAACTTAGTGCACAAATTTTATGCCAACATAGCCGATAAGGAGGGGCATAGCACATCATGTCTACAAACTACAGTTCGAGAGAAAATAATTGTATTGCTAAGGTACACAATTGCAGAAATGTTGCACTGTAGAGATGACGACATGGATGTGGATTACAAAAAGGAGTTTAAGTGGGAAGACCAAACCTGGGATATTTGGGCAGCTAAAAGAAGATTCGAAGTTCCTGATGAGGTAACCCGACTAGGAGATAATGAAAGGACCAGCATACTTGCCAAACGGTTTGATAATGTTTATCATTTATGTATTTATGTTTTTGCTCATAATATAATGCCCAAATGAAGTAGTAAAAATGAGGTAAGAAATGCCGATGTCTATCTCCTTGATAAAATGGTTAACGGGCAAGCAAACGACCTCCATCGGATTCTTTTACCGAATATCATAATTAGTTATATGTGTACTATTGCTCGAGCTCATGTTTCAGAAATGTGTTTTGGATTTCCCAGGTTGTTGACCAGAATATTTGAACACTTTGGAGTCAACACCCAAGGAGAAGTACCTCAGCTTATTCTAAAAACGGATATCATCACCATGACTATTCTCCGCCGAATTCACTTGAAAGACTCAAGTGTTCTCAATCAAGTTTCGAGCCAACAAGAAGGAGAACCAGTCAGAGAGCAGCAAGAAGACATTGAAGAGTCTTCATATCATGCAGGGTCGTCTACCTCTACTCAAGCAGGACCATCTACTACTGCCCTCCCAAGGCGACACTCAACCCCTTGGCAACAATTAATGGAAGAGATGAATAGCTTCAGAAATGAACAAAGGGAGTCCCTGTAGTCCATCAATCAAAGACTCAACATCATAGATGTGACGCCCCAGAAATTCGTATAAAATTATTTAATTCATGTTATGTTTATTAGTAGGAAAAAAATAATAATAATGATGAGAAAAGAAAAAGAAAGGGCAAGATCAAAAATGCATTTAATAAGGGAAATTTCTTCTATTCAGGGTTTAGTGTTAATCTTTGGTTTATTAGTTGGAAGATTACTTAAGTAAATTAGGTTAAGTAAATGAGATTCTTTCATGATTAAGTGAGACACCTAAGTACTCAATTTGGATTAATTTCATTGGATCATTAGTTTATAATAGTGTTTAATTTTGACTAACTATTTTTACTATTTTCTAGTCACACTTGACCAATTGACTTTAGCTCAAATTTTACCTACAAATTTCATTTATTCCTTGTCTTTCTTTCTTTCTTTCTTTCTTGGCTGAATTTCTTCTCTTTTCTTTTCTTTCTTGGCCGAAATTCTTCTTTCTTTCTTTTCTTCTTGGTCAAATTTTCTTCTTTCTTTTCTTTTCCCTTGGCCGAATTTCTTTCTTTTCTTTTTTCTCTCATTGTGGCCGGATTTTTCTCTCTCTATTTTCCTCTCATTTTGCTTTAATATTTATTCCATAATATTACTAATTACTAGGTGATAAAGAGGTTAAGAGTTCCACCAATTAAATTAATCCAAGTTAACACCTAATGCATTAAAAGACTAAACCCTAATCTTACTCTTGTTATGCTTTAATTGGTTATTATTTTACCTACCTTTTTCTTTATTTCTTTTCTATTTTTCTAGCCTATTTCTCTCTCTTTTTCATTTCTCTTGGCCGGCCCCTTGCTATCTCTTTTCCTCTCATTTTTCTCTCAACTTCTTGAAGCTTTCTCTCCAAGATTAGAGCAATTTCACCATAGAAATTTAGCTTTTCTTCTTCCTAAGCAACCTTCTAAGCTTGATCAAGGTATCTACTATGAACTTTTCTTGTTAATTTCAAGTTTTATTTGGTCTTTTGTATAAGTTTAACTCTAGAACCTTGTTATTACTACTTGAAGAATTTAGTTAGAATTGAAGATTTACTTGCTAGATAAAGTGTTTTTGTGGTTAGATAGACTAGTAAATATCATTTAAACCTTGAAATCTCAAGTATTATGTGTTGTTTGGGTGAAGATTCTTGGAGTAGAAATCTTGAATTTGAGTGGAATTTTGAATGAATTTGAGGTTGAATTGAACATAGAAGTTGTAGAACTTGTTGAAATATGGCTTGGTTGGTTGTTTTCTTGCAGGAAAAAATTTGGGTTAGTCGATTTTAAGGGGAGATGCTGCCGAAAGTTTTGTAGAAACAAAAAAGGAAAAAAATAGTAGATGAAATTTCTACCCAAGAACATGTCAAATTTAGAAAATGGTGTGCAGAAATTTTTGACTAATGACCTACTGATGAATGAAATTTTTCTTAGGGCAAGAAAACCCTAAAACTAAAACCCTAAAATGAAAACCCTAAACCCTAAACCCTAGAAACCCTAAAACCAAAACCCTAGAAATAGGTGGGATATTTCTTGGATATCTTTACTAAATTAATTAGGGTTTTAATCGGATTTTTCATTAGATTATTTCTTTTAAATTTCAGGACCCAAAAGCGAATCGCGACCATTTTACAAAATATTTTCATTGACATTTCAGGTGAGTGTCTTTATGTGTGCATGATACATGAAATATTATGTTATACTTGAAATTATTATTTCATGTAATGTGCTACTTGAGGAAAGATGTGTGCTTTATCACATCTATTCCGCAATGTGTTACACGCTTTCATTATCCAACGTGTTACTTGTGCATGAGACTTCCGTGACTAACTTCACCGTTACTTCACGGATAGTCAACCCAGACTAGGCTTGGGAGGATATAAGGTGCTGGGTGTTTTAGGGCGTGATGTTCTTTCCCTTATGAGTTGTGAATCCTCAAAGAGGCCAACTCCGGATTGAACTTTCTTGCGTGTTGGCCCTCCAGGGTTGAGATTTCTCCCTGGATGTGGTAGCCTGTACGGAGGTTATAAGGTGAATTGGTGGTTAGGGTTCTTGCTTGATAATACTGGCATGACCTTTGATAAAGACCTGAGCTATTATCTCAGTCCTAACATCATGGTTACATGATCAGTACTTGCTCCTTCTGCGGTTAAGCTTGCTTCCGTAGTTGAGCCCTGTATCCGCCATTGACTACTTGTTAATTAAATTGTTCATAACTTGTCTACTTAATTTGTCAATTATTTTGTTCAATAAAATAATAGATTCTTGGTATGATTGCATGACTCAGGACACTCACTGGGCTATTATAGCTCATTCCTTTCATTTGTTTTCCTTTACCCAGGTTCCTGAAAATTAAAGCTGGATCGACTGGTTTTGAATATAATAGATGTCTTAGTTATTGTAATAGCCAAACTGTTTTGGGCTATCTTGGTGAAAATCATGTATATTATGACATGTAAACTTCTTGATGTTACTTGTACCTTTAAATTAAATAATATGAATATATTTTATTTTATTCTATTTTATTTCATTTTATTTGGAGTTAAGCACAGCGTGTATGGTCTGAGTGAGTGCTCGACTTGAGTCCTGGCGAGAGCTAGGCAGGCAGTCCGCTAAGCCCTTTGGTGCACCTCTGGGTAAGGTGGGGCTGTCACAATAGATGGATGATTGCAGTACTTGGAGCAAAGCTGGAAAAAGCGCCATGATCAACCTCCACCTTCATAGTTCACCAGGATTTCTTCTTCTCATTTTGTTTAAAGATGTGTTTTCGTTATTTCCTATTTGACTATTAACTATTTAAGACATAAACTAATGCAACTTTATTGGTATTATTCCTAGTAATATTGGGACAATCAAAGTTCGTGATAGCATATTCAAACTACTCAGACATCTTTAACAGGGAGTTTTATTGTTTTACAATCCTTTCTCACTTTCCTCCTATTTCTTTTGTCACACCTTGAGGACAATGTGTATTCTAAGGGTGGGGGGAAGGATTAAGGCTATATTTACTTGTAAGGTTGCTTGAGATTGTGTGAAAATTGTCTTGAAATTTGTTTTGAGATGGAAATGTGGTTGGAATTTGTTTTGTCTTGTAATTGGCAAAAAGTTTGATCCATTTATAGGGGAGACTCTGTCAAAATTTTTCCTAAAATTTGCAAGCATTTTCCAATTTAAACTATTTTTCTAAGCACATTTTTCAAAATTCCCTAAGTTTGAAAAGCTATATTGACCTATTTTGTTGGCAAAAATTTTAAGCTTATTAGAAAACCTCCTATATGATTGAAGTAATTACATGTAAATTCTCGAAATAATTTGATCCAAATCAAGGGTAATAATTATTATCTAATTGAAAATTCTTGTTTGACGGAAAGTATATTAGGTAAAGTAGGACGAATTATGCCCAAAAGACCATATAATTAGTTTACAAAATTGAATGATAAGTATGGATAGTTAAGTGGTACAAATGCTTTATGATTATTAGTTTAAGAGGGAAAAGGTTGTGAAAAAGAAAAAGAGAAACAAGGAAATAATAAAAGAAAAAATAATATCTCAAACTACTCCAATAATTATAATACTTAGTTACCAGGAATCTTCATCAAAAAATGTAGATTTTCACGTAAAACGGTGCTACGAATTAAGAGTATGCCCGAAGCAACTTGAGAATAAAAATTGTCCAGTAACCAGGGATCTTCATCCAAAAATGTCGATCTTTGGGTCAAAGACGATTTTCACTCTCAAGTATTAAGTAAACAAAGTTCTAAAAGACATTAAGTGTTGAGTAACCAGGCGTCCTCATGCAAAAATGTCAATCTTCGCGTAAAAAATACAACTTCATGTTATTCAAGGTAATGACTCGTAGATATATCTCTCTTTTATGACATAATCTTAAGGTATAATGATCACTTGATTGACCATATGAATTGTTATTTGTAAAACTTAATAAGGCAAGGAAATTTGATTCAAACTAATGAAATTTATGGTATAATTACTTTTCCTCTACTTAATATTATGAGTACTAGAAAGCAAGAATAAGACATTGCATAATGATTATTTATTTGCTCAAGTTTGGGAAAAAGATATTTTGGAAAAACACATAACTTATTTCAATCCTTGAATCTTTATTTGATCGCTTGATTTTCTAAATTGCTTGAGAACAAGCAATGATTCAAGTGTGGGGGATTTGATAAGTTAAAAATTTGCCAAGATTAGTATATATGTTATTATGTATTTTTTATTTATTTTTAGTAGAATTATAATACTTTTGGCTTTAAATAACTAGTTTTTATAAATTAGGGTTTTCTTTCCCAGAATTAGGGTTTTAACTCTAACTTGTTAATTTAAACTATTAATGCCTAATTCTTTTGCAGAATCATCACACTTAATCTCAATTGGGACTAAATGAAGTCAAATAGGGTCAAAATCAAGGTAATTAAGTGGATATGAACAAGTTGGAGAATTATTAAAAATTATTTGTGCAAAATTTGAAAAATGAAAAATTCAGTAAAAATATGTGAAAATGCATGAAAAAGGGCCAGAATACATGCAACAACAACTTAGCAAAATTGGACATAAATGGGCCCAAGAATTGGGATCCGCGGGTCATGATCCGCGGATGCCATCTGCGAATCAAGACCCACAGATTGTCACCAACTGACAGTTTTATGCTGCTGCAACTTGCTTCCTCTTCCATCTATTTTTGCAGACTTTTGAGCTGTATACAGGGTTCTACAAGTTGTGGATTTCATTGGAAACAAAATGAAGACTTTTATGCCAATATAGACCATCAAGAAGGATCTTCATCATTCCAATGCATTGAATGTAGTTGCAAGTTGGAAAATGACTTGTAGGATCCTTGTCTATAAATAGAAGTCATTTGTAAAGAGTTTGGAACATGCTAAGTTAGAGAATTTGTAGAGAATTGATAGAATTCTCTTAGTTCATGATAGAGATATTGTGAGGTTGAGAGAGTTTCTTGTTCAAAAACACTTGTAGCAATTCTTGTGGAAAAAATACAAGTTCTTGAAGCCATTCCTGTATTGAATAAGCTTTCTTTAACTTTGTATCATTCATTTATCTTGATTGCTATGGGTAGTTGTTTTCAATTCATATGTTTTGATTTGGAAACAACTATGTTGATCTAAATTCCTACTTCTAGGGTTTTGATGAAACTAATTAATTCATATTAAGACATGTAGTTGATTAAACTTGTTAGTTGATTAAACTTGCCATTTCTTGCTTTTGTTCCTTCAATTATTCAAGTTTTAACCTTTGCATATGAAAGGCCATCGCACGCAAAGCATCTTAGTTATTATGATTCAATTAAGTTTATTCTTAATAATGAAAAATGAATAATTGAGCTTAAGTACTAACACATGAAAATAGTGTTATGCTTATGAGGACTTAATGAAGCAATTCATGCATGCAAAAACAATCTATCATGGTAGTAGGTAGGTTGAATCAATTCATTGTGAAAACAAGTTTTGATACAAATGGAATTGCATTCCTAAACAAGGTAAGTTCATATTGGCAAGTGTTAACCTCTACACCTTAATCTTGATCATTAGTGGATTCATTACCCTAGAACTTATTCATAATTGTTTTTCTACAAGAATTCTTGCATTCCTACAAGTTTTTCTTAGTTAGTTGGATTCTAACCACCCAAATTTGGTCAAATTAATCATTGTTTAGATAGTAAAGAAAGTGATAAAACTCTAGTAATTGCACTTTGTTGGTTCCTTGTAGGATTAGACCTTAATTTCCTATACTACAGCAACCCGTATACTTGCGGTAAAAGTTGGGATATTAAGTTTATTTATTGGACTTTTGTGTGTATATTGACTTGATTTTCTACACCTAATCAACACCAAGTCAGATCATTTGTGCTTTTTCATTTGGGTAAGGTTTGATTGATATGAATTTTGTATCAACCAAGATCATTTGATAAAAAGTTGATTTTTGGTTGGAGTTTGGGGAATAAAGTTGAATGCTGGGGGAAGGATTGTTTTGGCAACCTTAAATGGGTTATTTTGCCAAAATTCAAGTTCAATTTGGAGGAGTGTGTAAAAAGATTGATTTTTCATATATTGTGATTTGGGTTTTGAGGTTGAGGTTGAGGATGATGCAGTTTGGGATACTAGTTCGGATGATTGAGTTTGCTGCATCAGGAGAAAATATTCTTGACTTCTGTATACCGAATGTTCTAAATCTCGGCATCTAGAAGCCTAAAGAAATCTTTCCATGGATGTTTGGGGAAGCTATTTTTGTTTGTTGTCCTCTTCTTCGGCACGATCTTAGTGTTTGAAGGAGTACTAGAAGGTTTGGTTGCTGAGCAATATGTTGCTGGATTTGTTCAGGTGTCATGGCAAGAGATTGGCTGGTTAAAGATTGTGATTGGTCATTTGGTTGTTTTGTGGAAGATGAAACTGATTTACAATAGTTTGGAGATTTGGAAGTTTGAGTTTGGATAGGATGTTTTTTTGGGTTTGTCGGTTTTTCTTCCTTCTTTTTTCTCGGCATTGTTACCTACCCAGGAAAAATTCACGGGTTAGATAATCAGGAAGAGAGTTTGAAGCTCCCTTGATATATTCAATATCAAAGTCAAAAACAGATAAAATCACTTGCCATCTTGCAAAAATTTATTTGGAGGCAAGATTTTTGACATCTTTTTGTAAAACATCTTTTGCAGACTTGCAATCAATGCGTAACAAGAATTTTTTATTTAATAAATCAAATTGAAAATTTGAAATGCAAAGAATGATTGCTAAAATTTCTTTTGTCATTGTAGAATAATTCTGCTTAGAACTATTTCAATGTTTTGATGCAAATGCAATAATGTTTTCTTTATTGTTTTGTTACTGTTTGAGCACGCCGCCATAATCAATGTCTGTGGCATCGGTTTCAACTATTTTTGGGGCCTGTGGACTAGGAAGAACAAGGTTTGGCAAATTTTTCGTCTGGACTTTGAGGTTTCTAACAATTGAGGTATGTTGATTAGTCCATGAGAGAGGTGTCTGTTTGAGACGGTCATATAAAGGTTTTGTAAGATTGCTAAGGTTTGGAATGAAATCTAAGACATAGTTTAAATAGCCAAGAAATCTTTGTAACTACTGTTTGTCAAGAATTTGATCGAAAAGTTTATCTACGAATTGAAAAGATCTTTGGATTGGAGTAATTGTTCCTTAGAAGATATTATGTCCAAAAAATCTGATTTTTGGCTAAAATAAACTAATTTTCTTTTGAGAGTTAACTAGTCCATTGATTTTGGCTTGACGGAAGAAGGTATTAAGGTGTTTGAAATGTTGGTCTATTGAGTTTGAGAATACGAGCATATCATCAATGTAGATGATAATAAAGGTTGAAAAAGTGTTGAAGATATCGTTCATGATCCTTTGAAATTTTGAAGTGGCATTCTGGAGTCTAAAGGGCATGGCGTTCCATCATAGTGTCCAAAAGGAACTGTGAATGTTGTTTTGTATTTGTCTAAAGTATAGAATTGAATCTACCAAAATCAAGATTTCATGTCAAACTTTGAGAATATTTTAGCAGAATGAAGGCACTGCAGAAGATATTTCTTGTTTGGAATAAGATATATGATCCACCTTAGGGCTTTGTTTAAAGATTCGTAATTGAGGACGAGTCTAGGAACTCCTTGTTCTATTTCTGAATTTTTGTTGACATAAAATCTTGGACAGCTTCAAGAAGATTGACTTGGTCTAATAATACCCTTTTTGAGTAGATCATCAATCTCCTTTTTGCAATGCTCAAGAAGCACTTGATTCATCTGTATTGGTATTTTCGCGTCCTAAAAATCGTGAGTAAAAGGTATTGGTGGGGTCGTTGACTGTCGCGTCCGGAAAAGATGGTCCAGTCTCGGTACCCTTTTTGAAAAGTGAGTTTTGGGAAAAACTGTGCACGTGCGTAAAAAATTGAGTTTTTATTGACGTGGTGTAGATTAGGTATAACAATTATGAATACAAAGCACACAAATCAAGTAATAAAAACCTAATCTCCCAACTTATTCCGCAAGTGCACAGGGTCGATTGTAGTATTTGGAGTATTAGGTGTCGAATCCCACTGAGGAATCAAATACGTGCAACTACTAAAGCTTTTTCACCAACTTTTATTATCTAAACAGAAATGAAATTTAGTGTGATAGGTTGTCCCTTCAATAGAGTAGATTTATGATTGAGAACTTTTGTAGAATTCAAGCAAGAAGCCTAGAACATAGATTCCTACTAATAAACCAAGCATGAATGACCTACTAAGTGTTATCTTGCTTTGTTTAGAATCCAATTCCATATGTGTCATAACTAGATTTCTCTATGAGATGACAAGATTTCAACTATTCTCATGATGAAACCTTATGAAATCATGAATTGTATTGATCCACTTAAGCATCCATTATTTTCATATGAAAGTCTTAAGCATTACTTGTTCATTTTCCATTGTTACATGCATTTCTCAATGTCAAGTAGCAACTAGATGACTTGTTTAAGTTGGCCAAGCAAAAACAAGTGTTAAAACTTGAACAAGTAAATAAACAAATGCAAGCTTAGTAAGTGCAACAAGTTAAATCATGTTTGTTGATTCATTAGCTTCATCTATGATCTAGATGAAGCCTTTAGCACAACATGGTTGATGAAACAACTAAAGGTTCAACTTCAAAGATAGAATTCATGGCAACTATTGAAAGTAAAAGAGAAAGAGTTTGAGAATTGCTCAACCAATATGAGAATTAATCCTCTTCTTTATTCACCTTCAAAAGGGTTGCACTACAAAAGTCTCTTACAATGTTCCTCACTACTCTATTGAAGGATTGAGAGAATTCTACTAATTCCCTCTCAAGCTAAGTAGATAATTAAAGGCTATATCTACATTCCTACTTCTAAAACTTGTTACAAATCCCTCACAAATGACTTCTATTTATAGACAAATGTTCCTCAAGTCATTGTCCAACTTGCATGAATCATTAATGTATGGAAATGATGAAGATTTACTTAGGGATTCCAAATGGGCACAAAAGTCTTCATTTATGCTTCCAATGTTTTCTCCCACTTGCAGAACCCTAACTTCATCTGAAAATGTCTGCAAAAACCAGCTGGAAGAGGATGCAAGTTGATGCCCTAAAAAGTCCAGCCGTATTGCGATCCGCGGCTGGCGATACGCGTCTGGCATCCGTGTATCTGCAGCCGCGTATCGCATTCTTGTGGTCCCCACTTGAGTTCTGATTTTTGTTGAGTTGGACCTGATGTGTACAGACATTTTCCATGTATTTTGGAGCATGTTGGTGGAGAATTGGATTTTTCCATAATTTTTGCACAATTTGTCCTTCAAGTTGTTCATTCAACTTCAACTCTTTGAATCCCCATTGAATTTGATCTTTCTTGACTCCAATTGATCCAAAATGAGTTTAAGTATGATGAACCTGCAATTATACACAAGAATTGTGCATTAATTTACTCAAATAAAGATTCCGCCTCAAAAACCCTAATTCCGGTAAAAACCCTAATTCTCATGACTTATTGAAAAATGAGTCATTTGCAACAAAAATACTATAATTATCATTAAAATACCATCTAAAATATATAATAGTACATTATTATAATATAGGTAAATTTACTACCTATCATTTATTAAAAAAGTGTTATTTAAGAAAAATAATAAAAATAAGGCCAGGACACAAAAAATGCGACAGTTTTGGCCAACTAATTTTGAAAAAAGGTTTTATTTAAAAATGGAGTCGCCACTTGGTACTGAGTTAGGGTGTACCAAGTCACCTAAAAAAATCATTTAAACAAAACAAAAAATAAATAAATTTAGAAAATCATTTAAAACGTTTTTTCGACTCCGGTCTACGAAAAACGAGAGAAAAAAGGTCCGGGAGTCACATTTGAAGAAAGGGAAGGCAAAGGCTTGTGCCTAAGGCACCCTTTCAACTTAGCCAAGGCTAGTTGCGAGATTTAATCAAATTTTTCTAAATTAACCCTAAATTCTATCTCATTTTGGATGTATCTAAATGAATGCAAATTTTAAATCCAAATGTGAGTATCGAGAGGGTCAAAATGTTCCGTCGAGGCTTGGTCAAAATTATCGCATTAATTGCGAAATCCGAGTCGAAACCTCGAGAGAGTCACGAGTGTCTATGCAAAATAAAATGAAAAAAGAAAAGAAAATACTAATATATAGTAAGTGCAGAAAGAAAGCAGGTATGCAACATGACGGGTACGGGAGACTAATAACTCGTGACTGGATGTTTCTACTCACGGAGGGGGGAACGGCCTGTACGCCACCGCTTCCCATATGAGTAGACGGCTATTTCTAGTCAAATCACACAAATGTCATAATTTCTAAGTGAAATGTAACCTAGATGTCATGCATTTTAAAAATGTGTCAAAATAATAATTGTAAATAATAATAATAATAATAGTAATAATAAAATCATGCCAAATGGAAAGAAAACTAGAAGTGTGTGAAATGTGAAATGCACATGAATGCACCTAACACTAAAATGTCCTAAGGGTCTAGCATTGGGCTAGCCCGTTCTAGAAATTCCCACTAGCATTGGACTAGCGGGAAAAGAATGAAGCCACAACTAGCATTGGACTAGTATGGTGACGGAATACCATAAAACATGAATTAAATATTAAAGCGTGAATTAAAAAACAAATTAAACATATAAAGATATATAAAATCAAGTAGGAGCACATAACACATAAGCATAATATCTAGATGCAAAATCTTAATGAAAGCGGTAAAACAAATAAGCATGTAAGCACGCAAAAGTAAATAAACTCTAACTATTACACCTGGGGTTTAATTTACAATTTAAAAAGAAGGGAAATTAAAAATACCCTATCTATTACACTTTCTATCTAATTACACAATTTTTGCTAAAAATATGAGAAAAATAATCCAACTATTACATTGACTAGCTAAATACAAAAATATTACATTTTTATCAAAATAATAATGAAGAAATAATAAGATTTAAAAATGAAATCGTATGAAAGAAATAAATACATGAAGAACATACCAAATAGGAAATATGTGAATAAAACGCATAAAAATCATGTAAGGCATATTGGAGCACATAAAAGAGAAATTAATAAGAAATAGTGATACCTCTCGAAGACCCAGTACAAATGCTAATCAAAATGAACACACACGTTAATGTATCACAATTTAAATAAATAAAACCTAAAAATATGTTAATACTAACAAAATTAGGATAAGGATGTAGATTCTATGACACTAAGGGCTTAAAAACAAATTCACACAAATCTAGGGGCCAAATAATAAATTCAAGTAAACATGGGGCACAATTGTAAAATTAGATCTAAATAAAGGGGAAAAAATAAAATTTCAGCAAGTATGGGGCACAAAAATGTAAATTCCATGAAGCTAAGGGAACTAAAATAGACATTCAAGAAAACTTAAGGACTAAAAAATGAAATACCTATTTTATGTGACAAAATGCCGAAATTGAAAATAACTAAATAAAATGAAGCTAAAGTGATTGACTGACTACTTGAATAAATTAATTAATAACCCTTAAAACCCAAATCAAAATGAACAAAACAATACAAGATAAACAAGGAAATGAAATAACTAGACAAGAAAACAAACCAAAATTGTAACTAAGATGACTATAAACTCCAAAAATACTAATCGGTCTCCAATTTTGAAACCACTCAAAACAATATTAAAATCATTCTTCTCAAAGCACATGCACCTAATCTTTAAGCCCTTTCTCTTTTTTTTTCTCTTTTAATAATATTTAACTAGTAAAAAATAAAAGAAGACAAGGTACAAGAGCTAATCATCCTCCAAATTCCCAATTAGTTTACTTTTTTTTCATTTTTTCTTTCTTTTCTCTCTTCTCCCCTTCTCCGTCTCTGCCCTGTTGCTATTCTTCTTCTCCCTCTCACCAATTTCTCTCTCTCTCTCTCGCATTTTCGGCTCTCTCTGTATCTCACTTGAATCCCCTATTTTCCTCTTCTAACTCTCGATTCTCTTTTCTTTCCCCTTCTTTTTCTTGCTTCTCGCACGCCTTCTCTATTTCTCTTTTCTCAAATCTATTTTTCTTCCATTTTTTTTTCACTGCTTTTCTCTTTTCTCCGCTGATCTCTCTGCCTCCTTTCTCCCTTGTTTCTGTCTATCTCTCTTTCTAATCCTTCGACCGACTCAATTTCTCCGATTCTGTTTCTCTTCTGAATCACAAGAAGGGGAGATGTGGCGGCGGGGGTAATGGCGCAGCGATGGGGAGGGTTATGGAGCTAAAGAAATGGTGTGTCTTGGCAGAGGTTGGAGTTTGGACTGCGATTTGCAACAAAATGGGTAGGGATTTGTGATTGTTTAGTGGCTGCTGCTTGGTGGTTGTGGATTTACGGGGGGCGACAGTAGTGTGGCGAGGGAGTTTTGTGCGTGGTTGTGCTCTGCTGAACGAATGGTGTGCGTGTGTGTGTATTCTATATGTTCTTTTGTGAATGTGTATTGTGTTTGTGATGATAAAATTGTGTGTGTGTAATACTTGTGGTGTGAATTGCTAGTTAATTTTTGATGTTGTGGGTGATTGTAGGCATGTGATTATGGTTTGGGCTTGTGGAATTTGTGAAATTGGGGTGGGGTTTTTGTGGCAGGCTATGCAGGTTTTGTTTGCTGTGTGAACAATAGCTACAGGTCACTGGTATTCTAAATGGGATTTAGTAGTTTGTAGAAATGAAATTGTGTATCGTAGTGTGATTGTGTGGTGGCCGGGAGGTGAATTTGTTGGATAGAGGTTGCTGGTGGCGGAAGGGAGGAGCTGCTAATTTTCTTTCTTTGATGGAAATGGTTGTAATTGATTGTCTGGTCATTTCTAACTCTTCTTTGCAGGTTTTGGTGAGAATCGTGGGTGAATCGCATTGGAGGTGGAATTAGTGATTGGGCAGGCTGTCTAATGACTGGAATGTGACTGTTCTTTGTTGGTTTAGTAACTAGGAAGGATGGCAGTGGGCTATGGCAGTGAGAAGTGTGTGGGGGCTGGCTTGGTTGTTTCTGGTGATGGCTCTGATGGTAGAGGGATTGGTGGTTTTGGTTCAGGGCTGTGATTTTAGGTGAGGGTTTTGAAGGTGGAGGAAATGGGCGTTGATGGAGGAAGGGGAGATTGGGGCTGAATTGAAGGGCTGTGATTAGGGTATCCTGTGTTGTTTGTGCTACTGCGTGTCCGGTGCTTGTGTGTGCTTCTGTGTGTGAAGATGATGATTATGTGTGCTTTGAATGTGTGTTTTTGTGTGCATGTATGTGTATGTGGTGTTGATTGGTAGCCTGAGTGTGTGTTCTACCCAGATTAGTGTGTGTGTGTGTGTGTGTAATTGTTTATCTGCTGGTATTGATTTGGGTGGAAAGGCTGTGGAAAAGGTGATTGGGCAGTGTTGTTGTGGTTGTGTGATAGTAGGGGCTGAAACTGGTGGTCATCTGGCAGAGATTGGATTCAAGGGGCAGTAGGGATGAGGTTGTTTGGCTGAGGCGGTGGAGGCAGTGTAGCCTGGTGGAACAGTGGTGGTTGGAGAAGCTACTGGGTTGGCAGAGAAGAGAGAGAGAGAGAGAGAGAGAGAATGGTCCAGAAAGATAAAACCCAGAAAAATATGAGCCCAAACAGTTCAATCTGTAGATAAAAATTGTAAATTTATAGACAGCTTTTCATATAGATTGAATCAATTAACAAAATCAATAATTAATCAAACTAAAAACACATAAAGAAAACCAATAATAAAAAAAAAACAAAAAGCTATGAAATTACCTGCTTATTAGATAAGCCAAATGAACGGTAGAAATGGAGAAGCCAGATGAACAGTAAAAATCTGAGGCCGAAGAAGATGAACAGTAGCCGGGAATAGAAAAAAATGGAGTGTGTGTTTTTTTGGTGATTTTCTATGTGTTTTGATCTTTTTGGATAAAATCAAATGTGTTTGTAGGCTTTCTATTTTTCCTTCCTTTTTCTTTTGCTAATTAAAGGGGTATTTATAGGCCACTGTCTTGTTGGCCAAGAATGCGATAAAATAATAAAAACGCTACCGGTATTAAAAATGTTAATTTTATTAAAAAAATATTTTTTAATCCCAAAATTAAAAATTAATACAAAGAATCTGACAGCAATCTCTAAATTTTCAAAAAGAATTCACAGTAGATTTCAAAAATAAAAACTAGAGCTCAAAACTGATAAAAACGCGCTCGGAGTGTAAAATGACGATTTTACTCCTAGACAACGAAAATACACAAAAAAATAGATATCAGCCTCAAAAAATTATCAAAAATTAAAAGTAAGCATAAAACATTATCAAATGCCTTTTTGACTCAAAATTTGACAAAAAATGAATTTAAGCTGTTAAATGACAATTTTGCCCTTGAAAAATAAAAATTTACAGAAAAATAAATATTGACCTCAAAAAATTATCAAAAATTAAAAATAAACTTAAAACACTAGAAAATGCATTTTTGACACGAAATTGGTGAAAAATGAATTTAAACTATAAAATAACGATTTTGCCCTTGGATAGCGAAAATACACTAAAAAATAGTTATTATCCTCAAAAAATTATCAAAAATTACAAATAAGTTTAAAACACTAGAAAATAAATTTTTGACTAAAATTGGTGAAAAATGAATTTAATTTGTAAAATAACGATTTTGCCCTTGGGCAATGAAAATTTATAGAAAAAATAGTAATCGTCTCTAAAAAATCAAGAAAATTCAGAAACATGCTTAAAGAATTAGAAAAATGAATTTGGAACTAAAAATGAGCTAAAATGGTATTCGCGAGGTGAAACTACTATTTTGCCCTTGTGCTGGTAAAAATATAAAGAATACCAATTAAATTCAGAAAAATCATAAGAAATTAACAAATTCACATAAAAGTAAAAAATATGAATTTAAAACCCCCAAAAGCTGATAGAAAAATATTTACAGATAAAATTACTATTTTCCCACCCAAATTATTGAAAAATTAAAGTTTGTCCCCAAAAAATGCAAACATGCCCCTCCAATGTTTGAAAATAAATGGTGTGTCAAAATTTGGTGTCTACAGGTATCGCCTTTGTTGGGATTTGTTATTCATCAAAATCTTTTCATAAGGGAAGGTGACTGTATGTTGCTTTCTATTCTAGAATCCTGTTGGAATTTCAGAACATACTTGTTCTTGGAACTTTGTTTGAAGTGCCTGAATTCTTCTTTGGATTTTCAATTGTCGAAGTTGTTCTTCAATACGCCTGTATTGAATTTCTTCTTTGAGAAAGTTGATCTGGTAGGTTTTGAGAGAGATTTGGTTCAAATCTCCATGGACTTTTTGTTTTGCGAATGGAATAAGGACTTTTCCTCCAAATTTGTTCGGCCACATTCCTTCTTCTGTTTGTCTATAAGCAATAATTTGATTGATGAATGAAGTCCCTAGTATAACTAAAACTGATTTAGAAGAGTTTGGAGATTTGGAAGTTTGAGTTTGGATAGGCTGTTTTTCTGGGTTTGGCAGTTTTTCTTCCTTCTTTTTGCTCGGCATTGTTACCAACCCTACAAAAATTCACAGGTTAGATAATCAGGAAGAGAGTTTGAAACTCTCTTGATATATTTAATATCAAAGTAAAAAATAGATAAAATTG